>JAOYFF010000051.1:5232542-5268518 GCA_025773925.1 Cryptomyrus ogoouensis
TGGTGTTCCCAACCTCATTCCCAGTTCATGGGCTAGTCTCCAGGCCCTGGTGTTCCCAACCTCATTCCCAGTTCATGGACTAGTCTCCAGGCCCTGGTGTTCCCAACCTCATTCCCAGTGCATGGGCTATTCTCCAGGCCCTGGTGTTCCCAACCTCATTCCCAGTGCATCCTGGGATAGGCTTCCTGGTCACTATGATGCTGCATTTGGAGGTTTTTAAAAAATGCACGGATGGACGAGTTATTTTCTAGTGTTTTAGGCTTGTGGCTGAAATCCTGCTGGGACAGTCAATATTTTTCACATCCCATCACCACTATCCGCGGACTATTATTGATTGTTTTATTTTGCCTCTCAAAAAGACTTCCCATTGATACTATTTATTATGATTAGCGTTCTAGGTTTGAATATCGAACACAGGTATCTTAAGCATCTTTTTTTTTGTCAAAAGTGTGGTTTAAAATTTTTTAAGGGCCAATTTATTTTTATTTTACACCTACAATTTTATTTTACAAATAGGAGTGAGTATTAAAAACACAACCTTTGTGGAGAAATGACAATATGAAAACAGTCAAACACTGAATTTGTCAGACACTGTCGGGATTGTGCAAGATTAACTGTGTTTGGGAAGACGAGATTCCACACTTTGCACTGCTCACCACCTTCGCGGTTGTATGAGATACTCAAGGCCAAACAAAATAAAAATCTCCATACCTGTATATCCGGTTTATTTAAATCTGGAAATGTTAGCCTTCAGCTATTCGAACTCCACCTAATGATTACTTACCTCCTCATTTTTTCTTTTATTTTTGAGGGAACAAATGATCACTCTTCCTTTGCTCAGACAAAGCTGTCAAGTATTGTAAATGAGTGCAGGTGTGAAGTGCTTCCAGGAAGGGCTGAAAATGTTTTCGCAGACAATTTAACACCTCGATTATTTCACGTTGGGGCCGGGAGGCGGTTGCGCAAGTTTCTGGGCACTGGAAGGTGTTGTACGAACGATACTTTTGTTTGCCTGGATTTTTTTACCCTCCAGTTTTTTAACTCGCAGAGTGAGTGGAGGAATGTTAAGTGCAAGTTAGCGATAAGCCTGATACGTTTGCTGTGTTCCAGGCCTTTTGATTGCTCTTTGAAATACCATTTTTCTAAAACAGGACTAATGGATTGGGTTATAGGACCAGACTCAGACAAAGCAATCAGATTAAGCTGTAGGATACATGACTGGATTATAGAACTAGGCTGTCAGGCCTACTAGGTGGGTTCAGGGCAGCAGTGGCTTGGAGACTAGGGTTAGACTCAGGACTAGGCTAGACAATAGGATTGTGGTACTGTATAGGATTCAACTATCAGACAGGCCTATAGTACTGTAGTGTTACTGTGGCATGAATGACATCTTTAAATAAGTCACTAACTGCGGCCTCTAATAGAAATGTGATGACACAAGAACGTTCTAGTTTATTTTGCTGCATGTCTGTTTTCACAAGCTTACCTTTCTCCTTCCGTGTCTCCTGGCCCGTGTCGACCACACAAGCACGCAGATACACACATACAGACACACACGCACAGCGGCTGCCGTACAGAATCTCTCAGTCTTCTGCTGCGTGTTTGCGCTGCTTCGGTTTCGTTTCCCACTCTAAAGGCTTCCTCTGGTGGCTTCCCTCTTCCACATCCATGACCATGATAACAGAGTGGTTGCTGGAGATGGCCCCTGTGAATCGAGGAAGTTCTATTTCAGGACGGTATAATTCAGAACATGCCTGGCTAACAACCGCATAAGGACCATGCCCTGTTAAATTTACCCTCCTCCACTGAATAATATCCTAATAATTATAGGAATCTCTAGAAGTAATCTCTCACCCCTCAAGTATAGTAACAGCCCACAGTCTGGGCCTCTGGCAGTGTTGAGACAGACACCATTCCAACCCTTAAAGACCAAACGCGAATCTTGCACTCTCGCATTTCGCCGGCGCTGCAGTCCTCGTCCCACGATGCGGATGTTGTCTTTGCGGCGTCAATAGCGGCCCCTTAGAACAGCAGTTGGGATGGGGGCAGATGGCGAGCGGGAGTCGATGTGCTGGGGAGCAGTGCGGTGGCTGGGGGGGGTGCGGGGGGAGGTCGGCTGGCGTTTGATTCCCTGCCACGCTTCCTCTTATCTGGCCGATCCCTATGCTCTCTCGCCTGGCCACGGGACGGAAGGAGAAGAAGGAGCACTGCCAATGTCACACGGTAAAAGCAGAAGAGTAGACATCAGTACAGACTGATTTACTGACTAAAATAGGCCCAGATTACTCTAGTTGCACATTAGACAATATATTTATAATACAAATAGTGATCTTTAACTTTGTGCTTTATCGGTGCCCGTCAGGGGTGGATTAACTGATCGGGACTCAGCTGTTACCGATTTAACTAACCGCTCCGTTCCCGAGGTGGGTGGGGCCCTGATGCTTGCGGGGGCCCGAAGTCACAGCCTAGAATAGCATTAATCCGCCCCCGGTGCCAGTAATATTAACTGTAATTCACTACTTTACTCATAAGAAAAGCCCTGCTTTTTACTCGAGTGATTTGCTTTTGTACCTTTGAGAGAAGCAGACTATTGTTATACCACATATATGAAAGTATTTTTAGACTATGGGACTGAAAGCTATATAGGTGAACGATGTGTTTTAATGTAAAATGAATGAATAATTGAAATTGGACACCAGTAATATACAGCATAAGTATATGAACAATTTACTCCCAAGTGCGGCACTTATGTTGTACCTGTAAGGCAGGTATTTAACTGAAACTGCTGCGGTAAAATATCCAGATCCAGGGTAAATGTTGTAAGCCATGCTGGGCAAATGCATCCGTCAGGCAACTGGACATGCTGATCGAGTATTGCAGTGTTAGGAGGAACGCGTCCGTCTTGGATGGCGGTCACTGTGTCTTTGGTGGCCTGTTAGCTCCGCAGAGAACTTCAGGACAAACAGTGCTATTCATTCTCGCTCCGTTGGCTGGCAGTACAGCAGATGTTTTCTCTCTCTCTCCGCTTTGTTGCCGATGAGCCTAACCCCGGAGCATATCCGGCCTTGGTTTTTGGGGATGCGTGCCGGCTTGGGGCCCAGGGGATGGTGCGGGGGCCCCGGCTGGAATGGACTGAAAGCAAACGGTCTGGCAGGAGCCGTGAGCCTGGTCGTGCCGACCGGAAACCTGACCAGGCTGTATTGCAGAAGATGGGACTTGCGCGTGTGTGTGTGTGTCAGTCATGTTCATCTGTACAGGATGTCCCACTTTCTCATTGGCTCACGTGCATCATGTGTCCTTATATGGCTCTCGTGACACCATGTTTACCAAATGCACACTAATGAAGGTGTTCCAACTCCATTGCATGCTTACTTAATAAAAGCTTGCTTCAACATTGATTGCAAGCTTCCCAGAAGGCCATAACTGGTCAAAGGCTATTTTAGGCTGGATCCATTTGGGCTGTCTTATTTTGAAAAGGGTTTAATTCACCTCCTTGCAGGAAATACAGTTCTTATGACTGATGTCTAGGGAATACGAAGAGGAAGGACTTTGTCGGGGCTAAGACATCGTTTCCCCGTCTTTATTAAGGCAAAAAAGCTTTCAAAGCAAAGAGTCGAGCTGAATCAACACCACCAGAGATCCCACATCCTCCGGATCGTCCCAGGCCTGCGGTAGGCCACAGGCAAAGAGGGTGTACGGCAGCCAAGAGCGCTCTCCACACTGCTCTCCCATTTCCCCCCTGCTCTCCCACTGCTGCTTTTGCAGGCTTCTGTGTCACATGACCGGCCTCGCCAGGAGCACCAGTGTCGGCCTTTTCCATCGAGGGGCTACTGTTGACTGGGATCCCACACGGGTGTCTATCCCGCTGGAGACAATGGACCCCTGTGGCTCACCATGTGAAGCCAGACTTGAGATGCCGGCAGAGATCACACACAAATCAGAATCCACCCTTGTTCTCTGGGCTGTTCCCATATCACAAATGCCCATGGACTCCATGCACCAAGCGGCAGGATGGCTTAGTGGGTCCTACTGTTGCCTGTAGGATTGCGGTCTGGACTGTGTTCTCCCCATGTTCTGCAAGCTTCCTCCGGGGGCTCTGATTTCCTCCTGCAGTCCAAAGATCTGTGGTTAGGCAAATTAACATCTCTAAATTGAACTGTGATTGTGTGCCCTGCATCACGGCCAAGGTGGCACCCTGCCTTGTAAACTTCGCTCCCAGGGATAAACTGCAGGCCCAACATGGGCCTTTACTGGACAGGTGGGTATGGAAAGTGCAAGATCTGGCCGTCGTAAAAGAAACTGTAATTCAGGAACATTTAGACATAGTCCAGATAATCTTATACGTTCTGCTGAATGGCCATCTGGAGAGGAGTATTCACTTGCTAATTTATGGTTATTAAAACAGGCAGATGTTCAAGAGAAGGTCTCAGACCTGATTAAGAGCTTCCTCCAGCCATTTTCCTTGGTGCAGAAACAAATATTAAAACACCAACTGAATATACTCATCAGTATATTCAGTTCATGTTGAATGTCTTACAGTTTGAAGTTTCATGGGGTATTAAGCTCTATGGGGACAATACGTCTGGTGAATTTCATTGTTGAATAGCTGTGAACCTGTAAGCTTCATACTTTCCTCAGTAAGTGATCAATCGAGACTCAATCAAGGGTGGCTGTGATGTCAGGAAGCACATGGCCGGGCAGGGAACTGAACCACATGACACTCTCATATTGGACAAAATGTACTCACCTGACCACAGAACCTGGGCCACAGAGGAAAGCCACACACAAGAGTCAAACCCACAACCCCGTAGCTTAGCAACAGTGAGGGCCTTTAATAATGCGGCATGTTAGTTCATGAAAAACAGTGTGCTGACTGTATGCAGCTAGTGCTCCTGTTCTGCCGACACACTCCACATGTGGGTCCACCGGATCATCCAAGGTTTCCACCGCGTTTGCGGTGCCCCTGAGTATCTTTCAATTAGGACTTGTCATTAAACGCTATTACGTAACATATGTTCAATTGAGGCGACCGCCTACGGCGGCATTTGATTAGGAGGCACAATAGAGTGAAAAGAATCAGAATAAATTCTGGGCTGCATTCCATAACATTACAGTTATTTACATTAGTTTTAATATCTCACTGCTCTTCTTGTGAAACAGATGCTAGCTGGCTAGCGGTCAGACACCCTGTGCTATAGAAATGTTTTTAATATAAATGATTTGAGAGAAATAGTTTTCTGCCTCTCTGGGGTATGGGGGGAGGGAGTTCAACAGAATCTCACCTAGGCTGGCAGAACACCCAGGGCCAGGCTTGTAATAAATAGATAGGTGAGGGAAGGTTAGGTAAGGTAAGATAAACTCTATTAATAAGGTAGGTAAACTCTATTAATTCCCGGAGGGAAATTAAGCTTGTCATAGCAGCCAGGTACATTTAAATTCCAGTATAAAATTACAATTAAATAGCTCATGTTAAGCATATATAGGCATTTCTAATGGAAAATCTCAATGAATGGCCACTGAAAATGTAGATACAGAGAGAATTCTCTCTCCATCCGCTGGTTTAGCTACAGATGTCGCGTCTGTCCATCACTCCGTCTGAAACTAGGTTACACTCCTCCTCCAGTGATAGTCAGCTCTGCTCTTTTCTCTCCACCCTCTCCAGTCAGACCGCGCTGTACAGGATGTTTGGCCAGTGGGGCCTGGTGCCAGGTTTCCATTAGGTGCCGTTTGATGGACCCAAAGCACCAGCAGGCCCCCCTTGTCGATGGTCTGTAATGTGTCACTGGCAGAAAAAAGCTGCCCCCCCACACATAAAAAGCTGCCATTGTGTCCAGGTCTGGTTTATGTCCGGGCTGATAGTACGGCATCCTGACCATCAGGCGGATCCGGCTCCACTACGGGTGCTTCGCGTTGCCGGTCCTGCCTCCGATTCTGCACAGTTTCAATGCTGCTGCAGCTTGGCTCACATCCTTTTTGATGTTGCTGTCAGCCGCTCAATAAAGAAAGACTCCTTGCAATGGGTATCCAGTTAACGGTAACAATCTCAGGCTGAAAGCCTACCAAAACATTCAGGCATGAGCGCGACGGTTCAAACAGCGATGCATTCTGTGGAACACGGAAGCACATGGATGCTAGATGGTTAGACTGCTTCCTTTGAAGGAGGAAAGCATGGATGTGGCGACCTTGGATTATAAGGCAGAGGCTGAAACTTGGGGTCTGAGTGGAGGGTCAGGTCATTCATTTTGGGGATAAGAGCCCAACAGTGATGTGACCGTTCCACCGGGGCTTGAACCAATGACCTTCCAGTCACAGGTAACAGAGCCTTAATCTGCTGAGCCACACACGAGAGGCCTCTGTCGCTGATGCAGTAGGGCTTGTCACACTGAAGCACCTTCACCAGAGATCGGCTCTGATTTCAGGAGCTCAACCCCTTCGATGCCCGGAGCTGAACTTCAGCTGGACCACTGGGTGCCACTTTAGCATCTGCTCTACCGGCTCAGCCCACATAATAACAATGTGACTTCAGGCTCTCCTTTGGCTTTTTCCTTAGCGCCTCCCTTATTCATTTGAATGTTACAGAATAAAGTGATTGAAAATGCATGTGTCATTGTAATGTACTTATTGGTGCGCCACCCAGTGGTGCCGGGAGAGCACGCACTAACGTAGTACAGACCATTAAGCTGCCTTCTGCCTTGATTGTTTCTCTTTACTAAACACCAGCATAGTCAGTCCATGGGTTAAGACCGTCCAACGTACAGACAGCCAATCGTTACAAATTCAGGTCGAATGCAGTGGTTCGTAATAATGAATAAACACACTGCTTTGTGATGCTCATGGAATAATTGCATGGCTTCAGTGGTTTGTTGGCTCGAGGTACTTTGCATAGTTACTGTATTACTGCTGAATTATTATCCTTACTATGTACTATATATTTTTTGTTTGGACTACTTACAAATTTGACTTAAATGCAGACTTAGGGAACTGACCTCATTTGTACCGTGGGGATTTCCTGTATATGTACAATTTCAAACCTTAGCAGTTGTTCTGGGAAAAAAAGGGAGATTTTGCACTGTGAAGGAAGGCATCTTTTTACAGTTACGGTGAAGATCACGGGGTGACTGGTGAGATGAAATGTTTGAGTCCAGAGACATTTTCTGCTGCTATAACCTCAAGAAACTTTACCCAGATAGCTCTCAGTAAAGATCCAGATATGCAATGAAATCATATTTATTTAAAAAGTTGTATGCATAGTTTATACCAGGGGTGTCGAACCTGAGTCCTGTGTAGCTTGGTTATTTCTCTGTTTCCCTTATCTGTGTGGTAATTAGCACAAGGAGTTGGATCAGGTGTGTTAAATGAGGGAAAACCCAAAAATGTGCGGGGCTCCGGCCCCCCAGGACTAGAATTTGACATCCCTGGTTTAAACCATGCTGTGTACAGAAGTTGTGGAAGATCGTATTGAAGGTTACATGTTGAAGGTCATGCCTTGCGAGCTCTTGTCTCTTCCTCATCTGATGTCAGCGAGGCAAGTCTGAGGACCCAAATTAGGGGTGGCTGTACTCATTGGTTGCTGGCTGAGAGTCAGACCGTTACCTTGTGAAGTAGATGAGTGTAACAGCTCTGCAGCCAAAGTGCTGGCCTGCAGACTAAAGAGTCTTTATAGAGGCTGTTGGGATTGTTTTGTAGTAAGACTATGTTTCATCTCATTCAGTCTCTCCCTTCTCTCTAATGGTTGATTAAGCGCTTGCTGTCTGTAGTCTGGGGCGTGGCGTCCTCACTCGTCACCATTAAATTGAAAACCTAATAATTATCCCTATTTACCACCTTTCTACCATATCCTAGCTGTAGACCTGCCACACAGACAGTACGACATTACAGGACTGATTAACCTTTAGTTTCACCTCTGGGGATTAGCAACGTAAATGCACAAGTGGTGTATTCCATCTCCTGTCTTTCTCCTGAACATGCTTTTGACAGCCAGTCAGATGGTCTCAGCTTGTTCCTGCAGCGTTATATAGAGACTCAGTGGGTGTTGCTGCAAGTTACATGCTGGGGAGAGTGGTCACGGAACATTTGCTGATTGTGGGAGTTTTACTTACACAAAAATTTCTGAGGGCGGAACAAAACATGGTTGGTTCAGAAACCCACCTCTACTACGTTCTGGTTGGTTATCTCTTTGAACCAATCAGAACATTTCTGTGTATGTAAATCTCCCATGAGCTTGTTCGCCTCTCTTGTATAAGGTTACCACCTAAACCAGGGTTATTCAAATCACCAAATCAATCATGTGAGCCAGGTGTGAAGCCTCTGACCAATCAGAATCAGTAATTATTAAACTAACTACCCAGGAGAACTGAAAACAAGGCCTGGATTTGAACTCAAGGCCGAGATTTGAAGAGCCCTGACGTAAACCTTGTTAGGAAAGACATTTTGAGCCAATACAGGATTTGTAAACTACCATTTCAATTAAAAGGACCTGGATTCACTTAAGCACTGAGTTCTTGCTGTGTGCTGATTGGTCAGTCTCCTATAACATCCTATAATGTTAATGTGAAACTGCTGGATGAGTCTTTCAGTCAAGGAAACAAATCAGTCAAAGCACAAGAAGAACTGAACTATTTAGCGGAGCACAGGAGCCTTTCAGGTTTAAAATAGTCAATAAAACCTGATGTAGCTCAAAGTGTCCTTTCTGACATGGATTAGGTGGTAACACTACTCTTATAGGTCATATAATTCGTGAGTTTGGTTTCTTGTGCCTTTCCTGATTATTCAAAGCAGACAGGAGCAATATGTATTGCACATTTCTGAGATATGCTATCTGGGCTGCTAAGTGGCATCGTATGAAATCACGATCACACATATAACTCAGTCCAGTTTCCTAAACTCTGCGGGGTCACTTGGCTTTCTGGATTCCACAAGGGCGGGCGGGAGACAGCCTGGCCCGTTTACAATTCAGGGCCCATCAATAGTGTTGGGGACCTGAAATCAAATTTTAGGGAAGGAGCATTAATTAGTGATAGACCTTCATAACTCTGGGTGAGGGCAGTTCCTTTTTGAGCAGCCTCTTCCGTGAGACAATTAAGGCCTGAGGGAGAGCGTTTAAAAACAGGCCACAAGCCATGGCATTCAAAACTAATCCAATCAAACTGATCCACACCTCCTTAATGCTTCGCAATCCAACACCAGGGCAGCATGCAGCATACTGATCTTTTTGTGGCAGTCTGTAGTGCCCCCCCCATTCCGTGAGAGTGCCGTCATGGCACCCTAACCCCACCCGCCCTGAAACACCCCCACTAGCGGATGTGAACCATCTGCGGCTGGATTTGGGGCAGACAACTGCTTCATTGTGCCATCGTGGGCAGATGGAGAAGGGTTCTGGTGGGGGCAGGGGGTGGAGCTGAGTGCCCTGGCGAGCCCCAACCAATTGAAACAGTATGAGAACTCAGAAAAAATAGGCCCCGCCCCCCAAAGCTGACTGGATGGATCCTCTGTCACCAGAGTGTTGTTTGTATCCGTCTGGGGTCTTAAACTTAATCTGGAATGGTCTTGGTTTAGCACGCGCATGCGACAGAGATGAATTCCTGAATCGGTGAGGATGGGATGCCTGTTATCTTAAATTCAATCATGAGAATGCTCTCTGCGTGACACATGGAAAACATCTGTTTATTGCAGGCTATAAATTTGGATCCAGCATTTAATAAACTAAATTACTGTGAATAAATTACCCCTTGCTGTCGGGTAAGTGGATAGGCTTTCAACAGAAGTTAATTCTGAGGACATGGTACAGAAGATGAGGGTTATGTAAGGATACTCTTCCTGTCAATGTTTTTGCCTAGTGGAGGTCAAAAGTCATACCTGTGAGTTTAATTTGGCAGAATTTAGTGAAAAATGAAGGCCATTTTTTGATACTTGGGATATACCTCCACTAACCGGCTACTTACAATTTAGGCTGTCATACAGGTCACCCTCCGTGTATGTATAGCTTACATTACAACTAAACCGTGTATATTTAGCTTGATGACAAAGTGACAGATTATAAAACTCCCAAAATGAGGTAGAGTGGACTTCAGACCCGGCCCGTGTAAAACAGACCTTGCATCCAGCAGTGTCTGGCTATGCAGAGAACAAAAGATTCTTTCCCCATCTGACGTCTCATTGGTCATCGTCGAGAGGAATTTCCTGTACTGTGGTCAAACTTATCTTCAGCAAACAGCAATGAACAAAGAATCCTCTGTAGGGATCAAATTTTAATCTAAATCAAGAATAAAGAATTCTTTAGAATTTTCCCCTCCTTTTTGACAAAGGCATCCTTCTTGCAGTTAAATGCATACTGTCCTCAGTAAAAGACAAAGATAAGATGTCATTGCAGAGTGATACATACATCTGAATGTGATTCTGAGTGTGTAATCAGTGTTTGGAAACCACACCTTGCACTACTGTGTAGATACACTACTGCCAAGCACATGTAATATTTCATTCAAGACCTTAGCGCTGACTTATTTAATTTAATTATTTTTTTTCCCCAAATTAAGTAACTGAAGAAGGTTTCTAATTTCTGACAGTGAAATATATGTTTGCAGTTTGGTTTAAGCTCAATATGACAATGAAGAGGATGTAATTACGGTAAGATACTGGAGCAGGAAGACATTAGGTGGAGATTGGGCATCTCTGTACCCCAACATCTCAACAGCGGAAACCCAGGGGACCGTAAGTGACCCTGTGTGTGGAGACCCATGGGGTTCCTGATTGGAATTCTGAACACATAAGCTGGGACTTGGTGGCCTGGGGGTTGGTTAGCGTGGAGTGTGGGGGGGGGGGGCGAATAGAGTGTAAAATTAGGGACCCAGGCTGCAACTTTGGAACCTTTGCGAGCTACCGTCACCAGCAGGAAAACTCTGCCAGGGTCAGGGCGTGATGAGATAATTAAGATTAATGGGAGACCCTGCTGTCTGTTGGCTCCTGGGGCAGGGGGGGGACTGACGCGGTCCAAGTTTTTTTTGTTTTTCAGACTGCCCCATATACCCAAGTTGCTTAAGGGAGCTGACTGATGAAGACCTGTTTTCGCAGCCTGTCAACAGTCAGTAACTGCTTCCTGTTAAGCATGAGGAGAAGTCAACAGGATCCTCTGTGTGTGAGTGTGTGCATGTCTGTGCGGGCGTGTCTGCACTCTCCACACACCGTCTCCGCGTCACACCATATATCTCTGCCAAAAATGCATTGAGCCCACATGCATTGTGGGGACTGCAAAGCTTTGGTGATAACACAAATTATATCATGAATGTGGACCTTTTTTTAAATGAAAAGCCCCCGTGGAAATAAGAAATTGTTCTTCCAGTTACACTGCAACTTGGTCCAACCGCCCCCCCCCCCCCCATTGTCTGATCTTCGTAAAGGGGGTTCAGCCCGAGTACTGCGGACTTACACAACACTCCCGAGTACTGCAGACTTACACAACACTCCCAAGTACTGCGCACTTACACAACTCTCCTGAGTACTGCAGACTTACACAACGCTCCCGAGTACTGCGGACTTACACAACGCTCCCGAGTACTGCGGACTTACACAACGCTCCCGAGTACTGTGGACTTACACAACGCTCCCGAGTACTGTGGACTTACACAACGCTCCGGTGCTTGGCTTTTATTTCTTCCAGCCTACAGCTGGAACAACAACTGGCACACAGGGATTTCCCAGAACCAGTCATTAGGACGAGACTTACCAGAAGAAACATGTACACCAGCCCTCGTAGCACTTAGCAAAACCCGCTTTTTATAAATATCCTGCTGCATAAAAATATACATCCAAACAGGAACATTTATAACGTAGGTTAACTATAAAAAAACGGCTAATGTGACTGTCTTAAAAACAGCTACATTGTCGGTGTTTAAATCTGTATGCCAGTGAATGTAGGTATAAAGAAAAATTATATATAAAAAAGAAAGTAAATGTAGGTGACTAGTACAATGCAGACGCAGGAGCAAGACCAGGCATAAGCAGTAGATATAAAAAGCACACATCGTCTTGATCTGTGTTTCTGGGATTCTTCAGTCCGTTAAACACAGCCCAGTAAGCAGTTACGCTTAATGACTTAAGCTGGCTCCCCGTTGGCCGTCCCTCCTCTTCCGCTACACGGCCGAGCCTTAGACTTGCTTCTAAACCCTGGCCTTCACTGTGATTTGCACCCTTGCTTGATTTTGCAATACATCAGTGCGCGAGGTTAAGGTCTCGCTACTAGAAACATATTCATTTTGTAGTTCATGCAAGATTTTGTGTTTCTTTTCATTGTCATTGTACGATTTAATTTGAAGTACAGAATAATTGCTTCCCTGGGCAGAAGCAGGGGCTGTTAACTCTGAAATGGCCTTAATTAATTCCAAAAGGGTATCCCCATCAATTTTATTTTCCTCAAGAATCTGAACTCGACTACCTAATTTTCTTCAGAACCTTCATGATAATTATTGGTGGGAGGAAATGAGAGCACTGGCTAATTGCTAACCTCACTGGTAATGGATGAGAGATGGGGAAGGTCAGCAAACTAAAAGAGACTGCTAAAACATGTTTACATCCTGTGTCTTTAAAGGGAATAAACCACGGACGTTAGTGTTTAGCTTGGGGTACGAAAGGACAAGAATTTGCAAGAAGGAAACTGCTTAACAAGTGAACAGTTCTAACCCATTTAAATGTTGTTTCTGTTGTGTCAAAAGCACAAGTTTGACTTTGTCCTGACAGGATGGAATCCTAGTCTCAACAGAGACAATAATATGAAGGGTGAATTATTATAAATCTTTTTAAATTTTGAAATTATTTATTTACTGAAATATACAAGACAATATACCGGAACCTTAATGCTATAATAATTTAATTTATCCATTTGAATTATTATTATATATATTTTTTTATTGTTTCAAACTGTGGGAACATTTTTTTCTTTCTCTTAAAAAAGCGAAATTGCAGTCCATAAATCACGCACGTCTTAGCTTAGGGGTCTGGCAACACAACATTTCAGTTGCCTTAATGATTTATTGTTCACTTACAAAATGGTGATGTTTCATCTTGAAGTTTAGTGGTATCAGATGTTGAGAGCTTTGTTCTGTCTTTGCGGGCTAATCGAATACATCATCTGACTCTCCTGCTTTTGTCATAAGCCTTGTGGGACAGAGCTGGGCAGAGACTTATAGTCTATAGGGGAGCCAGAGGTCTGGCTACTTTGCATCTATGGTATCACTAATAAAGTGCTTAATTTTATGATGCAAGTGTTTTTTATCAGGAATCGGGGATGGATTCTTAAATATTTCCCTATTCTGTCCATCTCCAATGACTCGATTGCAAATTTCAATATGTGATGAAAAACACAGCACACAAATATCCATTTTCCCAAAGTCAAACGTTAAAATGAAATGGAAAACAGCATAAAGTCAATCCCCCATCACACGATGTGAAGCGCTAACTGTCTGCGTGTAGATCTAGCCGTTACAGAGATGGCAGGTGCCTCGGAAATGACGACAGTCGGAACAATAAGCATGCAGCAGGGGATTCTGAATATCCTGAAAGAACATTCTAGAGAAAATCCATCTATACAGGAATGATCATCCTACAAAGACTAAATAGTACAAAAATAACAAGCATGCAGTAGGAATCTCATTCTTTACATGCTGTTCCTGGTTGAGGTTCCTTTATTCCAAGTGATGTCCACTGTTCCCAGTTGGTGTCGGAGGCTCGGGGGGAATTCGGAGCCCTGATCAAATTTGTACCTGTAGCATGTTGCCAGGCGACGCCAATAGCCGGCATTCTTAGGTGTCTTCGTCCGTGTTCCCTTTGCCCTCCACATATGGTGTTTGGCCAGTGCAGCTAACAGACTTGTAGACTGATGCTGATAGATTGCCCCCCCGTTCTCAGCGCCCTACTCAACACCAACCAGGAGATGCTTCAGGACCCAAACACAAACACAAACAAACAGCAATGGTAACCTTATCGTGTAGCAAGCTACTGTTTCAGCACCCCCATACCTCCTATTTTACCCTCCTCTCTAACCCATGTGACCTGGAAGCTTTTAGCAGAAAAAACGAAACGTCACTGATTCACCAATTCACTGTTTAAATTGTTATAGTGAGTCTTAGACTGAATAGGCTGGTATTATTGTCAGTGCAAAGGACACACTGGAAAAGGAGCTGATAACCAGAAATAAACTTTTTTCCCTCGTAAAAAGCAGATGCAATTGAGGCTTTCGTGAAAATATGCTCCACCCTAGACAAATTCACATATTTCGTGTTTAATTCAGTGTGGAAAATTTTTTTTTTCCTGTTTCATTCTCTAAATCCAATATATCTAACATCAAATACTTCAAAGGTGGTAGTTGTTCATTTTTTTCTTTAATCATGTATTTGTTATTTTTAGGTGAATGCCTGTTATACCGGATCTGATTTATATTCTAGCATTTCTGAATCGTATTGTACAAGGTTTGTGGTAGATTGTGTTATTGACCAAAATAAACTTCAACTTACGAAAAGCATTTTAATACACTGTTATCCATAGATCGTGCTTTTTCTGCAATTTTTTTTTCTTTTTTTTATTTGGAATTTTCTAATTGCTTGTGGTAGCCTTGATAAATATATCACAACCTGATACACAAAATCAGCGAGTTGTATCGTGCGTCCGCCATCTGAAGTTTTGATGTATGTGGTTTGCTGGCTTATTTTATGTTCCATATTAACTTACTCCAAGGGATTAATCAAGCCCATAGTTAGATGCAGACTGTTGCTGAAAAGCCAATTACCTCCGGATGTTTTCGCTTCCTGTGGAACATTTCTCCCGGCCTCATTCAAATGCATGAGAGTAAACCGCACTGTTGTCATCGAGGTAATGTCATCCAGCCTTTGAAAAAGGCCGATGTTTTTATTTTTCGAGCCATTGTGGAATCCGATCACAAACCATCCATAATAAATTAGGAACCACAATGAATGTTTACTTCGGAAAAAGGAAACACGGTGCATTTGAGCGGAGCCATCGCTGTGATAAACCGATGGCCTCGTATCCTGTTCTGCCCCTGCAAACTTCTCATTTTCCTGTAAAGAAGCAGAGGTGGTAACGCTGTCCCTGCATGTGTTTAATTATGTCGTTAGTGTGTGAAGAGGGAGAAGACGACAGCGGGACGGAAACACATTTTTTGAGTATTGATGGTAGACCCACAGACGCTAGGAGATCTCGACCACAAACGGTACCGATAGTGTGTGAAAAATGTAGCTGCTGGATGGAGTCTGCCAGACATACAGCGAAGTCAGAAGAATAACCTTGATGTTTGTCTGATTGAACAGCAAGGATCAGCTAAGCTGGACTTTCCATGAAGGAAGGTCTTTGGGCTGCAGAGTGGTGGGGCGATATAGTACCAGACATAGGAAAGGTGGCCTTGAGGGATCAGCATTTTTGGGACATTTTTTAGCTTCCAGTCCCCCCCCCCTCCTGGAAGTGCATCGCTTACAGTGGTTTAGCCCATTCCCTGATCATACCAGATCGGGGAAAATTGAGAGAATGACTGCAATTAATTATTAACTGTGTTCTGCCTCCATTTAAAATGAGATGGAGCCCTTGGTGCAGAGTGGGAGGAATTTACCGGAAACAATGGCTTAAGCAGCATATGCCAGCCAGTTATTCCAGGACTTCCTCTTTGTGCCTTGTTTAGTTTTCTCTTGTTTGTTCAAGCAAGGTCTGGAACTGGAACTGGAACAGTTACCATAGCTGTGTAATGTTTTAATGTCAGCTGGTGGAGGGCTGCAGTATGCCTTTTCTCCTCTCTAGCAGTGGTGTCCGAGTGCTGCCCATCGTCAGAAGGCGTATTCATCCTTAACACATTAACATGCTTTCCTTGCTGAGAGGTGTATGCTTCATTATCCAGAGTCATCCATAGTCATGCTGCCATAATGCCATTCTCTCCATCTACATCTCATCCAGAATTCTGCAGCCAGATAAATTACATGTTCCAAGTCCACTGACCACATCCCACCTCTCCTCATTCAACTCCGCTGGCCCCCCGTGTCACATTAAATACACTTTGAAATGCTACTCTTAACCGCGAATCCCTCCATAATCTTGCCCCGTCCTCTCTCCTGGATTTTCTGCAGACCTAGAACCCTTCTCACTCTCTCCCGTTCTCAGCAGCAGGTCTCCTTTCTGTCCCGAACATTAACTTCTGCACCAAGGCCGCTAGAACCTTTTCCCACACTGCAGCCAAACTCTGGAACTCTCTTCTCCGTCACATTTGTCCACTGGACCCTATAACACATTATAGCCACCATTAAATCTCATCATTTTTGGACAGCATATTCACTTTGAATCCATCTGCTTGAAAGACTTACTGCTGTGTTTTGATTGATTTGCATTGATGTGTTGTTGTTCTCAAGGTGACCTTGAGTGTCCGGGAAGGCACGTTTAAATTAAATGTATTATTATTATTATTATTATTATTATTATTATTATTATTATTATTATTATTATTATTATTAAAATAAGAATCTTTGGTAACACTTTACTTGAAGGGGCGCAAGTAACTTAGTTACTTATACTACTGAAGTACAAATCATGAACTAACATAGTTCTAGCATGAAATGCATCATGATTAAATAACGAACAGGAGATGAGTACATACTAACACTTAGTTACTGGTAATGTGCTACCACATTATTTGTAGCCCCTCAAGGAAAATGTTACCCAATCTTTATTGCCCCATGACCAAGGTCAGTCAAAATTTTTTTTGGTATAGCTTACTACTGTTAGGAATATGACAACAGTGAAAATCGCAAACAATAAAGACAAGCACACACAAGGTATGTGATATGGTGGTGTGTGCAAATTATTATTACACACTGGCATTAAAAGCAGACGGGTAAGATGACGTGACCCTGCCCACTCACCTGCATTTACCATCATCCCATCCGTTTAAGGGGGGAATCCTTCCATTAAACCCATTTCTGATTTTTAGGTACCGTAGGTCGACACCGCTTACATAGTATTAGACAGCTCTCTGCTTTGTGCACACTAGCAGTCAAAATTTAACAAGGAAGGGGCTCAAACAAGAACAACGCTGCTTGAAAAGCAGACAAATAAGGTATTGTTGGGGAAAAAGGGCCCAATATGAGGGGAACTGGGTCCGTAACGGAACCCCGCTGCACGCAGGCGGCCTATCGGTCCACCAGGTCGTCTTTGTCACGTCTCCAGTTACACATTGTAAGCAAACTGAAATCAATCTTTCCTCTACAGGGAAACCCATTTAGATGTTAGCATAAGCAGTTGCAGGTAAAAGAGTTCAGTGTGGTTCAGTGTGCTACGTTTTCCTGCGGAAGGAAAAGTGCTCAGTGACAGCAGGATGTATGTTTTATGGGTCTAAAACGAGCCCTGCAGTTTCTCTGGCCGCTTGCATCGGTCCCATTTCTGCTTAAAGGGAAGATTATGAATGTGACAGAAATGGCAGAGATACTCCTGTGCACAGACATCTGTTTATTAATTCTGTCGTCTTCAGCTCATTGCGTGCTTCTGTATGTCGTGTTTGGTTTTATTTTTTTTTTGCAGAAAATTTTGAGAAAATGCCCCTAGAATATCATAACTCCAGGAAAAAAGAAGCAAAAGTGAAAAACCAAGAGCGTGAATTATATTGTTTTATTTTATTCAGCTTTGTCTGTTGAATTTATTGAACATATTTTAAGTAACGTGAGGTCTGCTCACAGCGGTACAGATGTGGACGTATGTGTGTGTGATGGATTGTACAGGATACAACACAAATGTGTTTTCCATTAAATAAAAACAAAACAACGCAATAGCGAAAAATGGCTCAAGGTGGATTCTCCAAACTCGCCCTTTATGTGAATAAATGATGCTCACTTTTCAATATGTCCTTGAAACGTGTCATTTTTCTAAAGGCACTGCGACCGCATGATGCGTTTTAAAGCATCATGCTTATTAAACAAAAAATACTTCGAAAATTACTTTTCTTTCACAGCCCGAGTCACAATTTTTACAGTTTTTTTTTTTTTGGCTGTAGTTAGTCGTAGCTGAACCTTCCAGAAATACCCCAGTGCCCCCCCCACCCCAGGGCTTTCTGGATATCATGTGACTGTCGGCAAACTGCGGTCCGCGCGTTTTCCGATGGCTTCCCCGAGCCCATTGATGGAGGCGCCCACCTGCAAGGGGAACGTGGCGCACATGAGGAAATGGAAAGTACAGGGACAGCTAAACAAAACAGAAAACAAAACACAGCTGGATACATCTCCTCCCTTCTCGGTTTACCGTAAGGAATTCTGGGGAGTGGTCAGCTTAGGGTAACTTTCCTTCTCTAGTATAATGGAATCCAACCAGTTCCATGCATTGCAGATCCTTGGTCATCCAGAGACACACCACCTCCTATCATCTTGTATCGTATTGACATTGTTTATATGATAATGACGAAAACATTTGTGTGGCTTGTTAAGGTGCTTCTGAACCCTGGACTGCAGAATGCAGCCAGTGAAATGGGCCATTTCCACTGGCTGTTTGCTTTCAGAAAACTCGGATAACCTTTTGTTTCAAAAAGCAAGGATACAGTTCAGGCTTTAATGAAGTGTTATCAGTTTGCATTAAATTATTTGTAGATGGTCTTTTTTTGATTGTTCCATCTAGTTGATGCCTGGAGTCCCCCACCGCAGCCCTGGTTCCACAGTCCATGGTGTGCACCGCACCGCAGTCTTGTGCAAACCAAAATCCATCAGAATGGGGTCCTGTGTTTTCATCTCATTCAGCATTGGTGGCATTTTACCAAGTCACAGAATACACGCCCTCTTAATGCTTTTTCTGCCCGCTTAATTGCTGCCAGTTATTTCCCAGCATCAGCAGGGTCTAAGCGGATAAAGCTAAACCACAGACAAGCATCACAGTGGCCATGTGACAGCGGTGGGTGTGGCTAAGGCTGTCGCTGCTGGAGACGGGGTTGATTGGCAGTTCTGAGGGAAACCTACTATATTAAGCTGAGTCACTGAGTCACATGTACTTAGAATCGATCTACAGTTTAGTATTACTGTTGCTATGAGAAACGCAACTCACTGTGCACAGGGCAGGTAATCCGCCCCACGTTGTCCAAGAACAATACCAAAATCCTTTGGTGTGCTATAGGCTACTTTCAAATATTTACAAGTTACAAGTACAAGTCATGAATCTCAGCCAACAGACCGTTTAGTGAGAGGATGTGTACCATAAATATTTACAAATTAAAACAAGTCTTTATTTTTATTCAAAGCCACGGAGTAATTTATTCAGCCACAAATTACACATACTTATTTATTTTTATTGCTTTGTGTCCCTAAGACTTGGCCGGCAAAGAGCAAAATCTGTTTTATTGTTACGTGTCACTGATCGTTCCTCATGGAAGAAAAAAATGAAAGTATATCATGACAACAATTGTTTAAACGCAGCTTGATCGACGTTCTGATTCTACTGAAGGAAGAGGCTGCATGTCATCCTTGGTCAGAAACGAAAACCTTCCGTGTCAAGTATTGTGAGGCTTTATTTCTCTGTAATTCTTGAGAAAGTGGCTGAACTGCAAAGGGAAACATCAGAGTGACTCTCAGGTTCTCAAAATGAGGGTCCGCATGGTTCGGAGCCAAATGGATGGAGAGTCTAGTTTTCTTGGCCCTTTCCCGTCCTTAGTCGAGGTTTTCCATGGTTTAAACAAAACCAGGGGCCTTCCCATCATTGTTTATTGAGGGGGCCTGTTTGCAAATAAGCAGGGCGGCAGAGTCGCCAAGCAAACAGCCGATAGCATCGCTGCCCTGTCAGAGGCAATTCCTGCTTCTCTCACTGCAAATAAAGAAGCAGAGAGATCAAACACGTTTTATCTCTGCTGAGAACAATGATAAAAGAGAACGAGGGATATGAAGAGTGACGTTAAGCGTCCACGCATCCTGTTAGCAAAACTTGTGGAAATGTGACATGGTTACAGTTGAAGATCCCGAAATAATTCCTTTGTGTGTTTACACTCTCGACATCCTGTTGTTTCATACTTTGTTTATATTTTTGGTACATAGAGAAAATAGCTTTTCCTTTTGCTTTTATGACCCATTCAGATGGTTTCCAGGTGGACCCAGTTTCCAGGGCTCGCCGAGGAAACCTCAGCGCAGGATTTCCAAGCATGACCGTTTGCAAGTGCTTGTCAGTTTTGCGGTCACTTCCAAAGTTAGTGTCCAAGAGTAAGTCAGGCTTCATCTTGGTAGTGACTGTATGCAAACAGGGATCCTTTTCTCTGTGTGCTTAAGGAATGAAATCAATAGGTGAAAATACATTTTTGCGTGGTAGATGCGCAGTGATGCTAATTTCTGTCTAGTCAGGCATGCAATGAGGAAGGTTGTACTGAGATATCACATTGTAACGCACCTTTTTTAAATACTGTGTGCAGTACGCACTTCAGAAACTCCACCAAACAATTAAACCTACTCAAATCCAGGACTGGCCCAACCCTTTTTCAGTCCCTAAGCACAATTTGATTAACCTAGTTGTTATTTATTATTTTCCTTCCCATTCTGATAAACTGATCATTTGGACGCCGCTGGGCCCTAAGTAGCCACTTAGGTAGACTTTATTAAACTTTATTAATCCTTCAGGAAGGTTCCTCCAGGAAATTCAGTTTCTAGCAGCAACAAAACACCAGCATAATAGTACAGTTACACAATAATAAATTAATAAAGACTAATAAATAGTGGTGGGATTAAAGTAATAATGAATAATTATTACATGGGTCAATTGCACAGTCACATGGTCTATTGTAAAGTTAGTAAAACAGTCCTTCAGTCTCCCCTCCTGTTCCCCAGTGAGGAGTTGAACAGTTCTTATGCCTTGTCCTATGCTTACTGAAAGGTGATGTAAAGCTATGAATAACATATCATGGACACTTCCTGTAAGGACAGTGATCCGGCCAGATCGCTCAGTTGGTGGCCTTGCCTTTTCTCTTAGCTCACGTGATCAGATGACCTGATTTTATAGGAACCTGAGGTCTGTGTTCACACTGAAGACATTAAGGGAGACGAAAGTGACACAAAGCCCCTAATCGCAAGTCCAAGCTCTAAACCGCTCTAAGCCTCTCTGCTCCTTCCACAAGATGACCCCCCCACTGCTAAACTACGTGGCCAAACAAGTGGCAGGGCAAGAACTACAAAATGCTCGTCCTCCTGTCATTCCGTTCATACGACTGATGGTTTTCCCAGATCACAGCTCACTGTGTTTCTCTCCTGAACCAGACTTTCCTCTAAACTGTACATCATGTGGCTGGAAATGAGCAAAGCAGAAATGAGCTTTTAGATTTAAATGTCCCTGATGCATTTCTGCAGAATGCGAATGGGAAAATGACTAAACAGATAAGCTACATAGAACAATTAGCGTGATTCAATGTGTGTGTGATGTTAGGTTAAGCCCCATCTGCCATTGTAGAGCTTCTCTCTACTTTTCTGTAGTTATTTTGAGGTTGAATAGAAGAACTATGACCCTGGTGTGTGGTGGGTAGATATTTTAGCCATGCTACCTTGTCTTGGGATTTGCTGCATTTCAAAGCATGTCTGTGAGACTGGAATAAGGTCTTATCTGAGGCCTAGTGTTTGTGCACAAACCTCTGGCTTCATGAATGTACCCAAGGCTTAAAGTTTACAGTCTTAGCAAGTATCCATCCTTGCACATTGCCGTAGGGCCTGGTGTTTGAGGTCAGCAGCCATTGCACGTGCTTCCAGATCCCTCCGCCAGAATTGGCGCCCCCTCTTCCGTGCCATGTGCCTCTCACAGCTGTCTCCTTCCCCCATCCTGTCGGATCCTGGGAAAGTCCCAGATGAACCGGACCACATTCCCAGACGACTGCAGTTGCGTTTGCCTTGAACACGATAGAGGACTTTGGTGCTCGGGAAACGAAATTACAAACTACCGATTCACAAGTTATAGTTGGATTTGTTTGAACATGTAGTGCTTTAACCTAGGGGCAGCTTATTACACTCTGATAACATCTGCATTAGTAGTATTTTCCTCTAACTAACTAGACTAAACAATAAAGTATCTATATTTAGTTCAATTCATGATTATTTATGATATTATTAATATGCTCCATTGCGAGGGAGACTCTTCTTTGGTATCATCATGGCGTGACCTGGCCATGCCCAGTCATGCCTATAAAGCCAGAACTACCCTGTTTACTCTGGATCAGCCCATGATTTAAACAAGGGAAAAACATTTGAAGAGCAAGTTTCCAAAATTCACTCTTTTTTTTTGCTGTTTTTGAGATGGCCTGAAGTTGGGCTTCTTCGTCGTACATTATAGAACGTATTATAGAACCAAATGTCACTCAGTCCTCATGTAATCCAAAAAGAACTTATAGTAAATTCTCAGAACTACAGAACATCCTAAAACATATCCGATGGTCTGAGAGGGGTTTGGAAATTTGCTACATTTGGCTAAGAACTGGAAATGTTGGGGTTAAACTACTGCTTGGTACATTTTCCGTAGTGTTCAATGACTGGGGGGTCTTATCACAGAGAAACGAGAGCAACTGTGAGTCAAGTCACTGTCCAGATTTGTGTCTTGTCCTCCAGGCATTTCTGTGCTCGACGCCAATAACATGATACTTCCATTAACATGGGTGGGGGGCTCTAGGAGGTAAATCGCTCCTACTGCGGACACTTCCTTGGCAGCTGTCAGGGTTAGGGTCCCCCCCCCCCATCAGAAGAGTAGGGTTGTGGACATACAGGGGGTGATAGGAAGGGCATATAAAGGGGCAGTGGTGGCCATCCCCCTGATATCCGACATCACTGTCGAGGATCAACATAAGAAGGCAGAGGGAGATCGAGCCGATGGGGGATGTGGCTCACTGGACATTTTCACAGAGACTATACAGCATATGCACCTGTGGCTTCCATCGCTCACGGTGCCCCTCATCCTTTACGTGATTTTGCACATGACCTTTATGGTCAATAAGGGCTGATCTCTACTTGGTTGCCTGGCAACGATCCATACAATGGATTTTCACAGAACAAACAACACCCTGTTTACAAAGAAAATGGGATAATCAACTAAAACACAATAGATGAAAGTTTAATGGAATATTATGCTATTTTTAATTTAAAATGGAATGACATGATTGATCTGATATCTTTATATTTCCTAAAAAGAAAAGCCTTACTAATTAAACATGATTTGCGCAATAAAATACAAAGGTAACAGACAGGTGAGAAATACAAACATGAAATTCATGACGATCATAGACTCTGGCGCCCATGTTTCTTGCTCTTGGAAATGAGTTTGTTTGGAAAACACGCCTTCGCGCCTTGGGGGACGCAGCCAGGAAGCCGGGGGTCCCGCGGTGGCTGTACTCCTGCAGCTGCTGCAGGGACGCATGGTCTGAAATCAATGCTCTGTTGTGTCGGCGCTGCCAAATGTTGCTTCCCGGCCTTATTGGATCAGCCCCCCCCCCACCTCCCCATCCCACAGCCCCCCCATTTCCCAAACTCAGATCTGAATGTTCCCCAGCAACAGCAGGCAATCAGGTATAAACCAAAAATAAGATTAAGTCTTTGTTTGTGGTGACCAGCTTATGTACTCTGTAAGGTGGCTGTTTGTTAACCCTAACAGGCTAAGTCCTCCTTGCGGACGGTTATAACCTTGAATATTGGCCCCAGATGTCCATTTATTTGAATTATCAGTGCAGAACAGACAGTACAAAATCCAGCTGCTGTATTGGAAAAATCTGCCTTCCTGTGCTGCACTTTTGACAGTGAACTGTAAACGTGAAGTACTTTTTTGATCTAAAAAGTGTGTTTTTAATGAAAAATAATATTAGCATTAGAGGTATTTAGTCTGGAGTGGGGCAGCTAGCTGCCCTTGTCATGTGTTTTTGGTATCCTTGGCTGGCCTTTGCTGCAGGTCAGACAGACACACTTCCATTGCTGCAGATAAGACAGACATACTTCCTTTGCTGCGGGTCAGACAGACACACTTCCATTGCTGCGGGTCAGACAGACACACTTCCTTTGCTGCGGGTCAGACAGACACACTTCCATTACTGCGGGTCAGACAGACACACTTCCTTTGCTGCGGGTCAGACAGACACACTTCCTTTGCTGCGGGTCAGACAGACACACTTCCATTACTGCAGGTCAGACAGACACACTTCCATTACTGCGGGTCAGACAGACACACTTCCTTTGCTGCAGGTCAGACACACCTGTATCTCAGCATGCACCTGCTCCTGCTTCAATAGCTGTCCGTGGTTTGTGGGAGTGTCCCCAAGCCTGTGGGTAATTACCTGTCACTTCAAACGGACAGACTGCCCCGCCAGGAGAGATCAATAGTTTAATTTTTAAGGGAAATCACTGCCTTGTTATTTATTTTTATTTTACTCCTGGTAGATGATATGTTTCCGTAATTTATTTGTAATGCAATGCAGTGTTTTAGCAATTTAGCATTTGTTTTAAATGCTGCTAGCCAGCACATGAAATAAATGCACCCACACAGATGGATATTTTGACTAACCAACGCAGGTGAAGTACCTGTGACTTGGATTTGAACGTGCATCCTGTTCCTCCACCACTAGGATTCGCTTTTGCGCCTGACGCATGCCAGTGGGGATTAATCTCTATCAGCTGTCGGGACACAGGCCCAGATTCCCCCAGATTGGCTATAAGTATGGAAAAACAATCTGGCTCAATGTGGACCCTTGTTGTTGAGGCTCTGCCTGCACCTGATGGAGGAGGAACCTCAGTACAAGAGGATGAAATAAGGACTGGCCTATAGTGAAAAAAAGCCATGTGGGCAGAGCAGCGCCGTGCTTGGGTTCATGTACGGTCATTCCTACTCATCGCCATTCCCCCATGACAGGGCAAGCGGGTGGCGTTCATCTGCTTCTCCGCGGAAAATTAGCTTCCATGTAATGTTTGCTTTTTCTGTTTTTTTTTTTTTTATCCTCCTCTAGCTTCTCTTCCCTAATCAAGAGGGAATTATCTTCTTTCCGGGGCGGAGGGAGGCAGCCGCTAATTTCAGACTGGCCTCTAGACTCAATCAGGACAAAAACCACGTCTATTAACTAGGAGAGATGCTAATTCTAACCATAACACAGTGTCAGTGTGTCTCCAGTGGGTGCGCTGAAGCCTGCTTGTACAGAGTACAGAGGACCCTTAACACCAACGCAGATGCAGTCAGTCAGTATGCAACCATGCAGTCAGAATGTCACTGAATATGATTTGCAGCTTTGCCAGATTGAGACCCATACTTGTTAAGTTTCAATTTAACTGTTGCAATGTTTGAGGTGCAAGTAATCTGGTTACACGACCATTTTTGCTGGATGCGACTGGACAATTAATGTAATTAAGGCTTACTTTTGTGAAGCATAGATTGAGTGAATATCTTGGGACAACACTGGTAGTAAACAAGCACTCGCATCACAGCTGAACTCTTACCCAATCATGGAAATCAGGGGCATGAGGAATGATGTCTGTTAAACTTATTTACCGTAAAGGCCGGGCAAAAATCAAAGATGGACTCGACACAATTGCAGCGCTGACCTCTACTAATGTGAACCAGGAGGACATCAAATGCATCAAAGTTGAGGGTCGTAGGGAGAGAAAAAAGGACCCCTTCATGATCATGGCAGAATCACCTGGGGTGTCTGAGGCCAGCTGCTAATAGCTCTAGGATTTTAAAGGAGCAGGACGAGACCCTTGAATTTTACCCCCTGGTCATGGTCTCCCCTGGAGTCTGAATGGAGCATCAGATGTGTATTCTACTGAAGCTAGAGGTCTCCTGCTCTGAGAAGCCACTCCCCGAATCCCCCCACCCTCCCACTCTGATGAATGCATCCCCTACAGCTAACGGGCCATCGATTGTCTGAGCAACATGGATTCAGTTACATCTGCATTAGCGCAAGGAGAAGCGGAAAGGAGGGAATCTTACTCGTCCGGTAATAAGCTTTGTGGTTTGCTAAGTATGGAAATTTAAGCCAAGGCTTTTCATTTTTGTTTTTTTTTTTTTGGTTCTTGATGAAACGTAGCTAGCGGTGTGACCCCTCCCCCCACCTCCTTCCTGTCCTTCTCGCGTTACATGAACCAGCCTCTCACATGATAAATCCATCCCTCCCAGCCCTGCCTGCCGAGGACAACTGAGTTCAAATCCCCTCGGCTCCAACGTATCGATTGAGGCCACCAAGGCCTGGGATCCACAATCTGTGAGACGTGGTGGCAGCGCCAGTCAACCCATTAGGTGACTCAGGCACCCACCTAGGGGGGCATCTTCTGAGGGGACACGACTTAGCCAGCCGATTTCACTTGGTCTCAGATGAGGGGTCCTGGCCATCAGGCTTGCTTGGGTGCCACGTGGTCTTTGATTGGAACTGTGTGGTTGTCATGAAAAGCGGGAGATCCAAGGTGAAAATCCCTGAAAGCATAGAAGTCCGTCAAGTGACTCCGCCGGGCTTTGGCTAATATGGATCAAATGAGGTCAGAAGAAGTAAAGCCGACTGGAATCTATGAACGGTTAGATTGGTGAGTGTCTCTGTGGTGTCTTCACTGATGTGGCCATATGTAAGTCAGGTTTCTACACCCGGAGTCCTGGACTGTGCGATGCTGACCTTCAGCAGCTGTCCGGTGAAGGCGTGCCATAACCTTAAAACACAAAGCACATCCTCCCTCTGGTTTACAACGGCCCAGCGCCACCCGCTGCAGAGACATGATGGCTACCAGGTGTTCCGCCTGGCTTTTCCCAGCCGCTGTGGCTCACGTGTTTCCCTTTAGTGGCCCTTTATTTTTACTCCTGAGGGCTGGGGAGGGGGAGTGTGTGCGTCCCAGCTGTGGCTTCTCTTGAGCTATTTACAGATGGCCGCTATTGGAAACACATTGGTCATCACACATCATCCAGAAGAAGTCAACTGGTGTAGGGCCTGACATTCGCAGCCAGACAGGGAAGCCGACAGACATGCTTTCTAGCTGCTCCGTGCTCCTATATGAGCTTATGTAACCCGTTTTCTTTTTCAGAACTCCGAGAATGTGCTGATAGAATGTTCCGGAAACTGATATAGGATATGATATATTGGTTCTGTGAAGTTTCCTATTTGTTATTTTTGAAAGTGCCAAAGCTTTAGGCCACCTTCTTGAAGGAGAACTATTTCAAAAGTCATGTGTGTACTGTGTTTGGCCTCATTCATTCTCTGGAAAGGGGTCCAATGGGCTGTGACGTTTAGATCCTCCTGGAACCTTTGAAGACGGAAGCCGTTGGTGGCCCCTTAGTAGTCGCCCCATGACCTCGGCATGTTTCTAAACTCCACCTTGTTCCTGTCGCCGTTAATGCATGGAGACTGATACAGTGAGCCTGTAGTGTTTGATTTGAGGGCTGCAGCTGGTATAGTACTTAAAGACCTGGACTTTGACACTTAAAATATGCCTAACCTTCGCACCTTTACAAAACTGAGAATAACCTAAGTTTAATATAGCATGATCAACATTAGGTAAAAACTGCTGGTAGCATATCTGTGATCAGTTACCAGGAAAGGTCATGTGGGTAAAGGAAATACTCTAAATGTCTTCAGCAGACATACATCTTCCAACTTCTGATCCAGTGCAGGGTTTCAACACGTTTGTCAAGTGAGGCTTGCAGAAAAAATAAAAAGGTAAACAGAAATTCCGTTTTGGCAAATCCATGATCCGTTTCCTGGCAACAAAGGTTCATTTCAAGTTCTGAGGTAAAGCCAAGCGACATTTAATTAATGCAATGCAAATATCAAAACATCCAGCCTACTCACAAAACCACAAAGATCGGCCGATAACCAGATCGTTGAGACAAACAAACCGAGGCCAGATCAAACAGGACCAACTGGGACTAACATAACAATCACTGGGCCTGTAAAAGCCAAATGGTGGCACGGAGTTACACAAATGAGCTACTGAGACACCAACAGCAAAGTCGCTCTTAGCGAGCACCTGTGCTGCAGAACCGAAGCCCAAGAGGGAGCTTCATCCTGGTGCCGGATCCTGGCTGATTCACACAGGAAGGACCCCTATCCTCCGGCCTTATCTGTGCAGGTTTCCAAATGCGGGAGCCGGCCGGAAAAGGACCAGGAGGCCCCCGCGATACATCAAAAGAACACCGTCATCAAAGCAGGTACCCAACCCCCTTCCCAGATGAAAACTGAACACGAGGGTGCTGTCGTCAAGCCCCAAATTTATTATAGTCAAAGGGCATTCTCTGTTTAGAATGAAGTTCGGTTGAAAGAGAGGCCAGGGGTGGGAACGAAATCCACCCTGGGCAAACGGGAAGGGTTTTGTCATGTGAATTAGCCTACGGTGACGTGACGGACGGCTCGTCCGTGGGGGTGGGGGAGTACTGTACCGAAATGGCAACTCGCAAACCAGTCAGGAATTGCATATCCCACACTTCCTGTAGGGGTGTCGCTGGAGATCTAGCGATTATTAAGCAGACGGTCAACATTTCAGCGCGATGCAAAGGGCTTTTGTCACGGCCCGAGCGCTATTCGCCATCCCCTCCGCCCTGACGCTGGCCTGTCTGAGCACTATTCGCCATGCATTCCTGAGCTGTTTTGTGGGCTTCACCTCAGGAAGTAGCCCAATTAGAGTGTAAACACTGGGGGATTTGCTTGAGGCCAGGGGTGTAATACCAATTACCGCCTTTTGGTTCAACCGGAGCAGTAAATGCCCATCCCCCCCCCCCCCCCCCTCCCTTTTTTACCCTCGAATGTCTGTGTGAATAAACAATTCAATACCCTTTATAGCCTCTAGCTTTACGGCGCCCCTTTCTGGTGATTTCTGTTCAGCGGTGTCACGACAAGCTGTCATGGGTCTTAGCCAATCCATTTATTTTCTTTCTTTCTTCTTTCTACACGGTTTTTTCTGCGGTTTTACAGAAATTCCTCCCTCTCACGTAGGCACGTCTACCCGGAAATGCGACGGCCCTGGTCGCCGTCAAAACATGCTAATTAGCCAGCCAAAGAATATTTCCCCCGACGGTCTGGGTCCTGGAGTGGGCCTCAGTCTTCCGTGTGGCCCGTGGCTGGATTCACCTGCTAATGGGATGGCGGTCACGTGTTCCTGCGCCCGGCATTGACACCAAGCAGAGTCCCCTTTGAAAACACACCTTTATAGACTCCTCCAGGGCTCTCGAGCTCCGTGACTCAACCAACTGATCTATTTTTAGCGGTTAATTAGGCCAAGGAAATGGTGCAGGATGAAAACCAGACTTCATTCAGATGAGTTTGAGAGCCCCGGTCTTAACCTTTTTCCGGGTTAAGAGGGATAATTTCTGCTTTGTGACTTTTGGGGGAATTTCTGTAAGTGGGGCTTTTTTTTACTCCTGAGTGAAATTCCCAAGTGCAGCATGAGTGCCTCTGCCGACAGGCTCCTGTCATCCTTGTCACCACTTCCTGTTTAGGTAGGACCCCACTTGATAGCCGTATCCTCTTAGGCCGTATATAATGTCTCTTGTCTCTCCATTTCCAGCTTTGGGTTATCGGCCATCTGCCCCCCCAGCCGGATCACCGAACCCACCGCCAGCATCGGAGGCCGAGGGACTCAGGCAACGTGCAGGAACGCGGCCGTGACCCCTGACCCCCACACCGGCGTCCTTCGTCACCTCTAGCAACGCTCAAGTGTTGTCTTTAGTGCTGTTTACGGGGTAGTGTGCGTTTGTGTGTGTGTGGGGGGGGGGGCTCCAGGGCACTCAGGAAGTCGTTAGGAGGGGGCATCTGTGTTTTGTTAGTGGTGATTTACAT
Organism: Cryptomyrus ogoouensis; assembly: GCA_025773925.1. NCBI lineage: Eukaryota > Metazoa > Chordata > Actinopteri > Osteoglossiformes > Mormyridae > Cryptomyrus > Cryptomyrus ogoouensis. Next base: position 5,262,298 of record JAOYFF010000051.1, read on the forward strand.
AGGACAACTTGTTTGCGGGCAGATGCAGGATGGGGCAGGCCTTACGGCTCGATCCTTCCTGGCATTCTTTCAATGCCTGAGTGGTCAGGCCCATGACTTCATCCCCATAACTCCGTAACCTCATTTTAGTGGGCAATAGACATGAACGAGGCCCAGGTATCAGCCACCTACAAAGAACAGAGGTGTCACTCAAGCGAGAAGAGTGAGTTTGGGGGGGGTCATGGCCACCGTGCTGTACAAGAGGGTCATGAGGAGGTCGGCTCATACCTGCCGGTGTTTTAACAACAGCAGTGCCGGATGGTGCCGTTGGGCTTATTAGGGCCCCTCAGCCAAAGGCAGCTGTTTAACGCGTCTTAGAACAGGCTCAGTTTGTGCTGCAGAAAAGCAAATAACCGCTAAACAGCCAGTGTGCAGCCGTCATCGGGCGCTTTTGTTTGAGTCGTCTAACGTGACGGTGTATAGATTTGTGTCTATGACAGGTTTTTAGCTTAGATATCCTTCCCAGCATACAAAAGCTATCTATCCCCTCAAATGTAATCTGAAACCATCTGATCTCAGATTTGCACAGTAGCATGTGGCTGGGTGAGTATGCGTCCCTAACATGTGACTCTGTGTGTGTGTGTATGTGGGTCATGTATATATTACATTGATGGAACCTTGTGGGGACAATTTTTTGGTCCACACAAATGGAATCTCAGTTTTATAAAAATCTGTGAATGCAATAAAAAAAGTAAAAATGCCAAAAGTCTTGTATTTTGTTTGGTTACTTATGGTAAAGGTTAGGGCTGGGTGAGGTTAAGGGGTCATTGTTAGGATTACGGGTATGCCCATAGAAATGAGTGGAGAATCCCCACAAAGATATAATTACAAACCTCTGTCTGTCTGTCTGTCTGTCTGTCTGTCTGTCTGTCTGCCTGCCTGTCTGTCTGTCTGTCTGTCTGTCCGTCCGTCCCCTCCGATAGACTGCCTTCCATTCAGGGTATCCTATTCCCCTGCCCAGCGCTTCCAGAGGTAGACTTTTGGTCTCAGATCTGCTCTGATGCCATATCATTTAATGCTCATTTCAAATATCAACCTATAGCTAATGAGCAATAGCAAAATCTGTGATATGTACATACATACATACATACATACATACACACATGCATACATACATACACACATGCATACATACACACATGCATACATACATACACACATGCATACATACATACATACATAAATATACTACCAGTAAAAAGTTTTTGCACACACTGAGATTTTCTACATTTGCATGTTACTCAACAAATTTACTCAATATTCTTTGCTAACATATAAATTTACAGTATGAGTACCATTTGAGTACCTTTATTAGCAAGAAATGTCATATCTTTCATCAAAGTAGCCTCCACTGGCAGTTATAACAGCAAAGAAAATTTGAGACATTTTTTCTACATAGGATACTTTTCATTTAAATTTGTTCACTCAACTCTCCAGTGCTTAACAAGAATTTAAAAATCTGCAGTTTATGAAATAAATGGAAAACTGGTAATAACCTGTGGTGTGCAAAAATTTTCACTGGTAGTGTACATTCATGCACACACACACACACACAATAAAAAGGAGTGTGCAGTGTTTCAGAAAGGATGTGTTGTAGTCTTGTAATGTTGCATAATTATGCATAATTAAATATTATTCATCAGTTTTTTTAGGCTGATCGAATGAAGAGACCTGCTTTTTCAATGCGGCTCAGGCAGCCCCTGTGATTGGCTGTAGTACCTGGCAGACAGGCCTACATATTGCACTATTAAAAGTAAGTAATGCTTCAGTTATTTAAATAGGGTTTTTTTGACGGTTATTGTCAGATAATGACTAAACAATAGAGAAAAGAAATATGGATTATTTATTTCCACAGAAATGGAAACTTGTATAGAAATGTGCAGGCTACACAGACCTACGGATTTTAAATTACAGCTCAGGGATGTCTTTTAAAAAAAGTGTCTTCCTGTATAAATGCCTTCGAGGCCCAGAGGACTGCAGAGTCGGGGTCAGACAGCCCATCGTTCATCTCGAGCAGCCAGAAAAACAGAGACTGGACAGAAAGAGCTAATGGCAGATATCGGGAAAGGAAGAGTGTTTATTTATTAGGATAGTAAGACCCTTTAAATAACTGTTATTTGAGCTGTTCAGGAAAAAGTGTACATGCTTATCAAGATTAGCAGTAAGCCTGCTACTGCTATATGTATCTCTACATAGTAGTATTGGCCATGACTATGCATTTTGCTGATTTTATGTCATACACTGTAGGAGGAACACGTTTGAGACTTCTGTTTGATTGCCAACAGATATACTGGCCTTTACTGAATGTCGACATTAGGTGCCCTTTTAATCACCCTCCCATCGTGCGGAGAATCTGCTGGCCGGGTCACGCCGGGTCACGCTGCTTTCTCATCATGCTGTCCGCCGTCTCCCCTGCTAACCAGAGAGGAGCATGCGCTGGCTTCAGCACACCGGGGGGGGGTTGGGCACACCTTAGATCAGGGGTGTCAAACTGCAGTCCTGGGGGGCCGGAGCCCTGTGTATCTTAGTTCTTTCCCTGTTCCACCACAAATTATTCAGCTCAACAGCTGTGTGGTAATTAGCACAAGGAGTTGAATCAGGTGTGTTAAACGAGGGGAAACCCAAAAATGTGCAGGGCTCCAGTCCCCAGGACTGGAGTCTGACACCTGTGCCTTAGATGCACCCTGGGGATATTAATACTGAATACTTACTCTGAAATAGGTTGAAAATGGGTCGCATGATAAATGAATCCCTATTCCCAGTCTGTCTCTCTCTATGAATCTATTGAATCATAAATATGTGCTCACAGACAAATCTTGGGATGCTTTGTGTAATAATGGTGCAAATGTATTGGTTTCACAACAAAAGTCCATTGACAAGCAATATTTAACATCTCTGCACGTATCTTCTGTTAGCTTTTTAAGTGTCATAATTTTTTGACTGACAGTTCTGTTCTTGACATTTTGCAATTAATTGCGATTGCAGCAAACAAATGTTTGGTATTCTATGTGATTGTGTAAGGTTATTGACTAAAAAGCACCTAATGAGGCTGCTTATCAATTAACTTTTTTAACTGATAACAGCTCGTTTAGAACTATAAAATGGGTTTCAACTTAATACTTAAAATGATTGTGTGACTTAAAACTACTAGATGTTTCTAATGTAATATATATTTTTGTAAACAGATAAAAAGAATAAATTTGCAACATTTTTATTGACTTAAAGAAACACCCCAAGACTTTCTGTGAGCACTGCATAAATGGTTAGCAGATGCTGTCTGGGATCGGGGGGTGAGGCTTTAAACAGGCCACTGTTCACCAACACCAAGGACAGCAAGGCATCTGCACTGCTGGCCTGGTTGTGCATGTAATGATGTAATGATGTTATCGCATTCCTGAAGTTTCATGAAGTTCGTGGACTTTTATGAAAAGGAAGTATCCGATGCACGTTTCCATCTTGAAGTTCACACCTTGGAAACTTCTCAGGAATGTGTTCGTACGCCATCAACGTAGCTCCACAGAAGCTGCGACGGTCTGCAGATTATAAATGGCTCCTCTGGATTCTGGGAGATCCTCAGCCTCTGTAAATCCCCTACAAGACCATGTCACTGCTTGGTAAACAGGAACCTTAATGGCTGCCATTTATAAAGCTCGGGGGGACAAAGGCATGTGTGTGAACATATACATTTGTTTTTATTATCTAATAAGTGCATGAACTAAAATTCATTTGGGGCTGTTTTGACCATGAGTTACACGCATTGCTCTGGAGGGAAAAATTCTCACTTAATAATTAGGCCGTTTTTTTGTAAGTCAAACAAATTCCCAGCAGGTAGCAAAGCAGAGATAAATGTCCAATTCAAGACACAGTGAGATCCTCAGGACCACCTGTCAGATGTACCTTTTAAAAACTTTAAAGCAAGTTTGAGGCAGTCACGCTTTGACAAGGTTAGCACCCACCCCCCCGCCCCCTCCCACCTGTATGTTGCTGTGGCGCTAGGCTTTATCTGATGGTACACCCAGATGAACAGTGTGCCTGCAGAGATGACACCTGGTCAAACCCTGCCCTCCCCCCCACAAATGCCCCCCTTCACCCCAGCCTGCAGCAAGGCAGTCCTCTGAACAAATGCCTGGTGGGGGGGGCATCATCTTTCACCAACATCCTGCGGGAACGAGCCGGATCTGCAGCGCCGACATCCGCGTCTGGAACGGCCGGTTCGGCAGCTGAGCCTGTTTCGATTCCTCTACTCGCTGCTTCATTCTTCATTTCAACAAAATCTAGCACCTGAAGCCTGACAGAAGAATATGAATGGAAAAGGAGAAAAAAAGCACAGTGTGTTGGCTTTATTCTTCAGTTTGAGGTTGTTGTTGCTGCTTCAGTGGCTGGCAGGGGAATGTACTGTGAAAATGGAGGCCTGACTATATTACCTTAGTTCCTCTTTTAACTGGTGAAGACTGAGGAGGTCCACTCTCAGCTGCAAAGGTGATGGGCTTGCTTCTGCTTTGAACAACCAGTTACGCAACACAATACGCTAGGCTGACTGCAGGCCTTCATCGAGGGGATACGTGCAATATACTGCATTAATGATTACCCTAATTCATACTTTAATTACATATAGTTTATCCATCAGATTGCAGAATTCTCCAATAATTTCTTTTGTCACATTTTGCTTTGTTAAAAGCCTAAAAAATGATAAACTGCATTTAAAAATTTCTTTTATTTTGTTGGCACCAACCAATCAAAGGCCCAGTAAAAATCACATGTAAGGCCTGAGGCCTGCTAATTGTGTAGCGTTACTCTAAAGCCTGTTTTGCTTCAGAAAAATGTTGTCTTTTACCAAAATGTTGGCATCAACGTTTCAGGACTTGCTGTTTCTCCCCTGCAGTCGCAGAAACATTAGATCAGCCACGTGAGCACATGCAAAAGAAAAAAAAATAATAATAAACTGCAGTGTGGTGGTTTGAAATTCCCGGATATTGCTGGCACATTTCCAGGATGCGGTGTCTCCCAGATGCAAAAACCAGTGAAGGCTGTTCAGTTGTGGCTGTGTTATGCTCTTCCACACGGAGGGGGGGGAAATTTGGTGGAAGTTACATTATGGTCTGGATGGGATTTGGGTACCTTCCTGTGGTGGTAGATGAGGAATTGTACAGTAGAGAGGGAAGTATATTTAACTCCATCTTCGTATTTAAATACAGCTCTGGAAAAAATTAATTTTTAAATCCTGGTTTAATCCTGGTTCTGCTGGCAGAAGCTACACTGAGCAGCAGGTGGCTTCCAGGCTCAAAGTTTCTAAGACAGCAGTACACAAGAATAAGGTGAAGCAGGAGACACTGGGAACGACCAGAAACCAGCCAGGCAGAGAGCAGAAGCGATTTTCTAATGCCAGAGATGACCGTCAATTTATCCAACAGTACCTCATGAATTGAATGATGACATCAAGTGACCTTCAAAAGGAACGGGAAACATTAAGTGCAGGTGTGAAGTGCACTGCTAGGACAGTTTGTATCAGGCTCCTAGAAGCAGGACTGAAGTCCCATAAAGCAAGGAAGAAGCCCTTCATTAATGAGAAACAGGGGAGAGTCAGGTTGTATTTTACACAGAAGCAAACCCATAAATTGAGAACTGAGTGAGACTAAAAATTTTGCTTTGGTCTCTTAATTCTTTCCAGAGCTGTAAGTCATGCAGTCCTTCACAGAGAGTGTTATAGAGAGTATGTTTTAGTGCAAAAACGAATGCCATTGATACTTTTCCATTTGACAGCACAGAAAGCAATAGAAAACTCCGTTATTATACATGTCATACATAATGACTGATCTGCCGTTCAGACACTTGAGTCAGTTGCTGGGTAGCCAATTTTGTGACCAATGGGCAATTAGCTCACAAGCAGGTGCGGTTCGGAAACAAAAGCCTTCTGGCGCTTCCTCGGCTGTCTGCTTCGCTCTCTGTAATGGGCGAGCGAGCCTGTCCGCCTTTCTGAAGAGGATCAGTACCTGCAGCTCTCTGGGGAAAGCACTTACTGCCATGTGAAAGAGGAGGTGGGAATTCTGAGATGCCGGGAATTGCTGTTTGGTGTTCCTGTGTCTTGGGGGGGGGGGGGGGGGGGGGGGGGTTTGGAAGGGGGGGGGTTGGGGGGGGACCACAAGGAACCGGGGGTTTGTTTGTGGTATTACGGGGGGGGAGAA
>JAOYFF010000051.1:5282322-5297180 GCA_025773925.1 Cryptomyrus ogoouensis
GCCCTTCCCCGGGTGTAGAACACTGCCCAAGCTGGGGCCTGATCAGGCTGTATGCCCTTCCCCGGGTGTAGAACACTGCCCAAGCTGGGGCCTGATCAGGCTGTATCTCCTTCCCTGGGTTGTAATGAGGCAGGCAAATTATTCAGCCATAAGTCCCACGTTAGTTTGAAATGCAATTTTCGTTAAGAAATAAGCTTCTAGTGCACCATTTGTTACAATTTGCAAAACTTAATTATTTAAATAAAGGGCAATTAGTTGCCGTCTTTGACCTACAGAACGCCCACCTGTCAATCTCTTGTTTCAGCAATGGATCAAGCTTCCTGAGTTTTCTCTTGGCAGGAATTTCCTTATTTCCACATGAAGAGTTCCTCCTTTGGACAGTAACCCTGACATGAATGGTTTTCCGGGGGTTTATGTCACTGAAATTCCAAATCAACACTTGTGCCCCATTTCACATACTTACGTTCTTCTGTTTTTGCCTTTGCTCGGGACACTTCCTGTGAAAGCTCCTCTACTCAAGCACAAACCAGCTTACAGGCTCTTTAAAACCAGTCAGACAAGCCCTGAAGTTGTGTACTTTTTCCATTTCCTGAACCTTGTTTAATGCTGTCCAAGAAAATACAATCCCATTTTCAAAAAAGTTAGGACTCTATGTAAAATGTAAATAAAAACAGAATGCAATGATTTGCAAATCATATAAGCCCATATTCAACTGAAAACAAAACAAAGACAATCTATCGAGTGTTGAGACTGAGAAATTTTATTTCTTTATAAAAAATATATGCTCAGTTTGAATTTGGCGCCTGCAACATGTTTTAAACTTCTTTGGAAACGGGGTTGTAGACGACAGACAATCTGTGAGTAATGTACTCATTGCTTCTTCCTCAAAGAGCTGTGCGCAACCGAGAATGAATATACCAGCACCAGGGACGTGGACCTAAACACACTGAAGTCTAAATGGCCATGGAGCGGGACCTGAAGAATGTTAGCTTAATTCTGTCCTTAGTGAGGGACCCTTGTGAAAAGGATCATCAAGATCCATCAACAAACAGATCTGATAGGGCGGTAGCGTGTTAAGGATAACCTCACGTGAAGACTGTTCAGGTAAGGTGGTGATTAGTGGCTAAATGCAGATATAAGTAGGGTTAGGGTTAGAGACAGGTAGCCCCCCCATACGCACACACACACCCACGGCCTGGCCAAGGTGTGAGCCTGTTTCAAAAGGAGCGACTGTTCCCAGCCTCTGTCCTTGAACACAGTAATGACTTCCACCTTTATTTCCGTGGTCCCACCTCCGAGCCGCGTTGACATCTGGTTCCTGAGCTTTGGGGCCTGACTGACGGCTACGGCCGCAGGCAGTTCCCGAGAAACAGCTCAGGCTGGCGGCACGAAGGCCCCGCCTTCGATTTGCTGAAGGAATCCCTCAAGGTCCTGCACGCTTCATCTGGAGGGGAAAATCCCAGCTGCAAATCCTATGCACAATATTTATTATTTTGATTTTGCTGAGTTTTATTTAAATGCTTGAATATGATTAATGACAGTTCAATGTAAACAGAGCAGGAAAATTTAGCTGGATATTGGAGCAAATAATAAAAATAATATATATCTATATAGAAGCTTAAGGCACAGGGGGAGGCGATTTGTTTAGGCCTCAATTCACTCTACCAGAGGTTGAAGGGCTCCACCAATCATGAGTTCTCGCGCTAATTTGGTGACAGACTAAGGAACACTAACGAACCACAGTCGGCTCTTTCAGAGCGAGGCCTGGAGCGTGAGGTCTGCCTCACAGAGCAGCACCTGTGGATTTACCCACACAATGAACCACAGAGTCATGCTGGAAGGACTTGTGCTCAAGTGTGCTTTGCGCATTGGGGATGCACACCCTCCCAACCCCAGAACTCCAGCTGCAGAGAGGTGATGACATCCAAGCGTGACCCCCCCCCCCTCCCAAATCACCACCCCCACCGCCCTCACATGAATTAATGTGGGGCCACTCTTGGGGGAAAAAAATACATTCCTCCAAGTAGTAACACCACAAAAAAAGATCACTGCGGAGATTTGGTCCGTCTGATCTCGGACTGAGTGACTTAGTCTTTGTAATCAGCGGCCAACCAGAAGCTTAACCTGGATTGACTTTTTGGAATTCACTCCCCATGATAAATATCTGCCTGAGACTCAGACTTTATGATGTGTGACATTTCAGAAACCGTTTTATTCAAAAATATAACAAATTTTTTTCTGTTTTAAACTTTATTGTTTTATTGACGATGCCACGAATGTTGCACTTTAAAGGCAGGTTTTAAGAGTAATGGGTATTGATTTTATGATCCTTCGTATTTTGTGATCATTTTGCTCACTGCGTTTTGAAACTCGCTGCCTAACAGGGCAGGAACATGAAAAAGTTAAATCTCTACAGATGTGTCTTGCATGGCAGCTCAGATCCGGTGGTATTAAGGCCTGTAATTAGCCGAGAGCGATGTCATTGGTTCGTTTGATGTCTTGTACCAACTGAAAGTTTGATTCTGGTTTTCTGTCTAATATCCGTACACCCGGCATAAAAGTCAGCCTGTTTGACAGGCAACTGTTAACACCAGGGTGACTAACAGCTGTCAGAGATTAGACACTATATTAAGTGCGCAAATCCTGTATTCTATTTCCTTTTTATATGTGTAATGCACTCTTTCAGGTTTCACCTATCTTATCAGATACTCTGAAACTTAAGGCCTTTGTGATTTCAAAATTCAAATTTCTCAAATGTAAAGCATGTGCTTTGCTTGCAGCTAAGATATTGACATACAGGCATAATGGGTTGCATGCTCTTATTGTTTGTTGCTCATTGTCGATTGTTAGTTCGACCAGATGAATGACGTTTAAATATGCGGCACTGGATTTACAGCCGCACACAGCTGTAGATTGAAGCCGGTCGTGGTCGTGGATCTCCAGCTGCTCGCCGTACTGAGACATGGGGCCCAGGCTCCGAAGGGGAAGGAAAAAAAAGAATGCAGAGCCTCATGCTTCCTGTGTCTTGAAACAAAATGTTCAAGCCGGTCCCCCCCTGCGGGCCCCCCTCCCCCCCCTTTGGGGTCTGCATGCTAACTCGCTTGCAGAAGCAAAGCTGTGAAGCTATTTGCCACCTCTTTAGACTGTCCTGCCTATAGGCCACAGGCTTGGCCAACACAGATTGACCCAAAACTCTTCTAATACAAATGACTTTAAATAACATCAAGCACATTTGAGAGAGAGAGAGAGAGAGAGAGAGAGCAGAAGGAGAGAGAAGAGAGAGTACCAATCTTCTTGTACCCTATGTTATGATGTGGTTTTACTATATGTCTTTATTTTTTATTGTTATAGTTTATTTACTTTAACTGCACCATCATAATGCATTCATAGAACATGCACTGAACCTTCATAATGCATTCATAGGACATTCATGGCACCTTCATAATGCATTCATAGGACATTCATAGCAGCATTGTTGTTCCTTGTCTGCATTCTGGATATTATTTTAAGTGAAATGAATAAAAAACCAAATACATGATTCTTTGTCAAAAACAGCCATTCTGTATTCCTTGGTTAAGTGAGCATATATTGCCAGGTGACTGAAAGATTCTGACTGTCCATGCCGGGGGGGCAGCACGCGCCATAGTCATCACACTCTAGGGATATTTCTAAGCCCCCATTAGGAGACCATGACTCTTCTGCTGCTTTCTGCTGCATTCCCCGCATCAGCTTCCCACCGCACCTTCATTGCCTTCCGGGTCGCTCTGCGCCGTAGCCCCGGGCTCAGAGATCGCAGATGTTCCTCAGCTTCACTGGAGGCAGTGTCTTTCTGCAGCTGGAAGACGGAAACACTCGGTGCTTCCTGTGCCAGGGGACTAAACTCACAGGATTCCCCCCCCACCCCGTAAAAGCTGCTTAGAACAGGTTTAGACTTGGCTGAGGTATGCAGGTAACCACAGGTAACTGATCTGTGGGTTTCATGTTCACGGATTTACGGCGGGATGTTTGGGATTTCGCTTCACCTGGATGGGATGGCAGATTTTTTTTTTATTGCCTCCTGAAGCTTCTTCCTATTGGCCATCAGCCTGATAGCCTCACTGTCTTCATAATATGCAAATCCAGAGGCACAGAGATCTCAGTGTAAAAATATCATATAAAAAAAATCAATGAAAAATATCAAATGAATGTCGGAATCAGATTATGCCACAGCTTCCGTAGTAAAATTATATGTTCTGGCAGATGTTTTGACTACAGAGATACATTCGTGTTCTTTTATTCAGTTGATGCTTGCGGGTTGAGAGGATACAGACAGTGCACGCAGCATTGTTGCAGATATCTTAAGGCATTAACTGGGAAGTACAGTACAGTTAAGCACACCTTTGCTTTACACTGTGTCGAAGGATTTTACACACCCACTCCATAACAAAACAATTTAGAGTGACAAAAAAATGGCACGACCATCTTAAGATATTTTAGCATTTCTAATAAATTCTTAAAAATAAACAGAAATAGGAATAATTAAAAATAATACTTAAAAAATTAAATATTTCTGCCCCTAGACACAATTTAAAAGGCCCTAACTGACTTACAATATACATTACAAAGCATGGCAGTTTACCTATGAAATTGGGTGGAACTCAAACTCGCTTCTGTAGAAATGTACCGTGTGGAAACCGGCTGCAGAGCTGCGCGTTTGCTTTGGCTCCACATGAGTGTCTTGCACCATTTGAAAATGATCCCAGCTACTACAGGATTTACATATATCACGCATAGACCACCACTTATATTTTTTTCTTGGGTTTAAGTATTTCCGATTTAGCAGAGAAAAAAACTGCAGTCTGTATTTACTGATAAGGTAATACTTTAAAAAATACTTTTAAATACTATTTAACAAAAATAAAAAATAATAAAAGGAAATGATTCTGTTCACTTCATAGTGATTCCTGTGCAGAATTATTAGGAAATAAATTGTTGCAAATTAAGTAGTAAGTTTCTTTGAACCTTTACAAATGAAGATTCGAATGTCTGTTACACTGGGTTCACAAACATTTATTCTCCATTAAATATTATTTATGTTATATACTTTTTATTTTCTTACGTTGGAATTTACTGTATTTTGAATAAATACAAATGTATTTTTCAAATATTAAATTTTTATACATGCTACAAAACATATTTGAAAACTAAAACACTTATTTGATTAGAAAAGACTGAATATAAAACTAATTTGGTGAAGATTAAACTTATATTTTGCACAGAAGGATATATCGCTCACATAGATAAATGATTTACCCCTTTATGTTAAAGAATACTGTCTTATTTTCCAAATCATCCCCACTTGGTCATAAATATTTGGAAACGTCCATCTGAGCAGCTGCATCGCACTGGCATTTTCTTTGGCCATGTGCCACCCTGCACCGTATATGCAGTGAGGGAGCCCTAGAGGACAGGGCTAATGCCGAGGGCTGTCGGCCATATATCAGAGCCACACTTATGGGAACCAAATGCCATGAGTCGCCATCGTAAATCTCAGGCATCACTTACTGGAATTGGAACCATGGACATCCACAGGCAGTGCTCATATTTCTCTACTCTGCTGGATCTAGGGCTCAGGCACAGATCTGACTTTAACCCTTGAGCCTTCCTTGGGCTCCCTATGTAGGCCGAAGAATCGGAGATGATGGGGTAGGAGGCAACAAACCCCCCTCACGTTGTTGGGGGGCTCCTTTGTAATCGGAGTATTGTGGGAGCATCGGGTATTACCAAAGGGTCTCGGTATCAAGTGAAAGGGACCGTCGGGACGTCGGAGATAGAAGCTATGCATTGTTGGTTTGATTTTCACCCACTGCCTCGGTGACAAATGCAAAACAGGGCCGTTCCAAATGCAGGGGGTGGTCAGGTCAGAGGTGAGCCGTCGCATCTCTGCGGCACCCTACCGCAAGCGGAAATTTTAAACTGCATTCCTGAGATCTTCAGCTGGCTCGGCAGGCACGATTATTGTCCGCTCGGGGCCAAAAGCTTGTTAGAATCAGCTCCACCAACGGGAGCCAACTCATCACAACATCTGGTTGCCCTGGTCTGTCCCCACGCCGATCCGAAATGTAACATTTGATAGCGTAATTGCATCGTGTTGTCATAGAGCAGTCGCTGCCGGGGAAGATAATGCTTCTCAGTTTCCTTTTTTATGATCAAGCTCCGACAGGAATGAGCCAAGGATTTACGAGCCTGTGACTGTGAAAGACATGCCTCGATAACAAGGCTTTCAAACCCGCAGAATCATGTTTCCATATCGCGTTAGGGACTTTGCACCAACAAACACAGCCCAGGCTCCGTCGCTTTCTGGGGGGGGGATGAAAATTCTGACTGGTCGTTAGATTGTTATTCAATATAGAAAAAACTGGAACTTTTCAGTGGAAGCATATAATGTTCACATTTTCACTCTTCGTTTTTCAAAATAAGGCTTTAAATACTTCAGTGTGTTTGGAAGGAAATATAAAATTTGCCTTTTGGCAAATTAAGTATGCATTTTACAGTTTGCCAATTCCAAAGAAATGCAGCATTTGTCACAAACAAACAACCAAGCATACAAACAAACAATTGAATTTTGTCAGTATGAACATGCAATTATTCCTTGTTTGTTAAGAAGGTGTGTGGCCCTTCAAACGATCCACCACATATTTAAACAGAAAAGAGCACTTCATGGCCAGCATTGCTTTCAAATACATTTAATATGACTAAGTTACCTTCAACCACACAAAACTAATGCAATATTAAAACAGACCAGTACGGCTGTGGTGAGTCAGTAGTGTAATGTTTCACTTCATTGACCAGTAATTAATACAGGAAGGTATTTTCTCCCTTGTCAGTGTTTCTAGGGAGCAGGAATCACATGTTCAGAGTATCACACTCTCTAACCGCCAGCCTCATAAGCTTACACCCTGCTTTTCTCATAATAAACAAATTATTTTGTTTGTTTCCTGTCAATAAGGCTTTTTGGTGACATTGGTAGGGCGACATGGAGGTGCAGTGGTCAGCACTGTTACCTCACACCTCTGGGGCCCGGGTTCGAGTCTCCGCCTGGTCACATGTGTGTGGAGTATCCATGTTCTCCCCGTGTCATCGTGGGGTGTTCTCTGGTTTCCCCGCACAGTCCAAAGACATGCTAGTTACTAAATTGCCCATAGGTGTGCATGTGTGAGTGAATGGTGTGTGAGTGTGCCCTGCGATGGGCTGGCATCCCGTCCTGGGTCGTTCCCTGCCTCGTGCCCGTAGCTTCCGGGATAGGCTCCGGACCCCCCAAGACCCAGAAGGATAAGCGGTTTGGAAAATGCATGGATGGGTGACATTGGTATCAGCCTGAAACAGACCCAGTCAAACTGAAGGTCTTTGACGGGGTTCAGTAAGATTACAGCAGCCCTTCTGAATCGTGACCTCTCTGAATATGACTGCATCATTTAAATAGTTTGGAGTTTGGCCATGTGGCATCTGTCAGCCTGCATCTCTTTTCAGCGGCTTGCTGGGCGATCATTTTCCGCAGCTGACAAAAATCGGCACCTCTCATTTTCACACTCCCACCTCACCTGTATATTAACACTTATCCGGAGGGCGTAGCCCAGGTGAGAAGGCTCATAACTTCAATGTGTCATGGACTTGTGGAATTACAGATGTATCGCGTTGTGGGAATTTTTCGATGAATACTCTGCTAAATCGGGAAAAGTGATTTTCTTGGAATGCACTAACTACCGGCCCAACGTTGTTACCACAAATTTGTTGCCATGATAAGCTACCCACAATGCTCGTATCATAATGGGAAGATACCTCAGTACCCCGTAGATATTCATGCAAGCACAGGGACATCATGCAGATTCTGTACTATTTGGCCTGAACGATGCTACTATCTGTCCATCCATCAGAAAGTGGCAGTGAGTTCATCCCAGGAAGCTGAGGGCACGAGGTAGGCGACACCCCGGATGGGATGGCATTGTGTCGCAGGTCACTTTTAATCGCTGATACATTTCAGTAGATCAGTGATATGGGCCTGGTGCTTCTCTCAGTCATGCCTCTTATAAAACGCATGATTGGCCAGCTCAGATAGCAGAAATCTGGCCCAAGAAGTGCTATCAACAAGCAGGACAGCTAACTATAACCTGAAACTCTTCGATAGATCATCCAGACATGTATCCCAAAAGTCAAAAGGATGTGGGACATCTGTAACTGGGCATATGCTCTGTGCTGGAAAACAAATCAGCCAGTAAGTCACCTGCAGGAAGTAGGTACCTGTCCCAGTGTAGATGGGGGGGGGACCAAACACATGCCCAGTTGCTCATTACACCAATCCACATTACAGCTTCTCCTCGCCACAACAAGGGGCCTGGTTTTCTTATTTACATTCTGAAATGATTGATCAGAGCTGTGAAGAGCAGCCATGACATGTTACGCCATCAGCAGATACACAAAAATCAAAGGGATGAAAAGGTGGTTTTATATCTGAAAGCGATCAGTGATAAAACATGACAAACTGTATTTATTATAACAGGTTTTCTGCTCCATTTAGATGCAGCACTCCCAAACTATTAATTTTCTGTGAGCATTTGTCTGTCTGTTCCACAGCTATGCACTTCACAAGATGGCTTTTTGACAGGTATCCGTGCTCTTTCTTTTCTGGATTTGCATCTGCCCGAAAAATTAGGCTTAGCAAAATATGATTTGTTTGCTTTGATAGGACAACTTTGTCAAAACAACATATGAGAGATGGAAAAAAAAACCACAGGACAAAGGCAGAGATTGCTGAATTTTACAATGGAGATGAAACAGATGTGATATTCTGAAACTCATGGGTCAATGTGTGGTTAAATAGCATGCAAAACCGCAAAACTGAACCATTATTTTCTCTCTGCAAGAAAAATGTTTTCTCCTTAGGGAGTGCTTATTCATTTAATCTGTAATGCTATTTGTCCCACATCTGATCTTTTTAAGATACACAGCATCCAAAATCTAATTTCTGTGCAGTCTGAATAAGCACCAAGCAGGAAGTTTGTGTTCCTGACGCCTGGGTGATGTGGATTGTTGAGCTTTTGCCGCCCAGGGCTCCGTATCTCTGTACATCTTCCGCATGAAACACATCATGTAGAGAGAGGCTGCTGTATGCTGGACCCTCTCCTTGAATGTCTTCCAACTTATAGTAGAATTCTAATTCATCAACAGTCTTAAATATTGAATTTTGATAAACAGTTGTTGTTAAAAACTGACTCCTGAGGACGTAGACCATCCTGCAGTGACCACCTTCCCGTTTATGATGCCGTGTCTTTCTATGTCACACTTCTGTTGGAAGACCATCCTGCAGTGACCACCTTCCCATTTATCATGCTGTGTCTTTCTGTGTCACACTTCTTTTGGAAGACCACCCTGCAGTGACCACCTTCCCGTTTATCATGCTGTGTCTTTCTGTGTCACACTTCTGTTGGAAGACCATCCTGCAGTGACCACTTTCCCGTTTATGATGCCATGTCTTTCTATGTCACACTTCTTTTGGAAGACCACCCTGCAGTGACCACCTTCCCATTTATGATGCCGTGTCTTTCTGTGTCACACGTCTGTTGGCAGACCATCCTGCAGTGACCACCTTCCTGTTTATGATGCCATGTCTTTCTGTGTCACACGTCTGTTGGCAGACCATCCTGCAGTGACCACCTTCCCGTTTATGATGCCGTGTCTTTCTGTCACACGTCTGTTGGAAGACTTGTAATTACCATAATTATTTTAGTTCTTTGTGTGGAATTCAGTGATGGGAAGCTTATTAAAATGTGACAGCATTTGTTAAAAGACATTCGGGGGAATGCGTCATTAAGCAATTTTGTCGTTTTGTGACTTTCAGAGTCGTAGATGGTATAGCCTGCTGCACACTGAGGCTACAAAAAACTTTTTTGGTAACACTTTCCTTAAGGTCAAGATTTTAGTTAATAACTGGGTCTTGGGTCTGCAACTGCTAAGAGCAGAACACTCCACCAATGCAAGAATTTGTGCGATAGGCATTGATTGGCGTAAACTGCAGGGTGCACTATGTGCTTCATCAAAAAGGTCGAGAACCTCTGGTTTAGTGTATAGATATTATTATCAAGTAGTATGTACTCTACATAATTGCATGTGCTGTACTTTTTTATGACTGACAGCGCAGTAGGTTCGTTTACACCTGCATCGCCACAGACACGCGATTAATGCACTGTGACATTATGACGGCTGCAATGTCACTAGGCAATAGGAATTTTTCAGCTCTGTTATATTCGTATAGGACCATTGTCATATATGCAGTTCATTGTTCACTGAAATGTCAATATAAAAAAACGTAAATAATGCAGTTCGGTATATTCAGTGGCATTTTATGTGAACCTGGATATGCTTTCCTATCCATCGTTCAGATAACGTTCTATTATCGGAAGTTCTGTTATACGTTATATTTTTGGAGGCAGGGTGACACAAGGGCTTTTCACCTACAGGGTTGGGGCTTGTTTCCTGCTCCCTGTTCTCAGTGTGTATGATCTCTCTCTCAGTTCACCATTATCACAATCTGAGGGTTGCCGTTATATGAATCGGTGTCTCTGCATCTCATGTAGTGTCTGTGCCCTGCGATGGACTGACATCCCATCCAGGATCTTCCCATGCCTTGTGCCCTCTGCTTGCTGGAATAGGCTCCAAACTCATTGTGAGCTTGTCCCAGCTAACAGGGAACTGTAGCCAATATTTCGTGAAGGTCTCAAAGCTGGCAGAGACCGTTCTTACTGTAACGTTAAAAGAATGTTATTTCCATGACTTGCATTTTGCAAAGGTTCTGTCAATGTCAGCACAATAACATTATTACCTGAAAATCCCTTTAATGCAATTCATTTTGAAAATATTGTATTAAAATAAAATATTAAAGTGCATTAAAGAAATTATTCATAATGCATAATACACATGGCTATAATGTGCTATGGATGGCTATAATGTCTATATATGTGGATGGAGTGGTGGCTCTGAGGCTAAGGATCTGTGCCAGTAACCGGACGGTTGTTGATTCAAATCCCATGAATGCCCAGAGTGATTCTACTCCATTGGGCCCTTGAGCAAGGCCCTTAACCTGCAATTGCTTTGTCCTGGGTATGATGTTAATCTACATCCTATAACCTCCTGATACCCAAGGAAAAAAGTGTCCTTCAATTATAGGTTATTTGTCTTTGGAGGAAATAAGACATCTTACAATTTAGATTTTTTCAAATTTATTTTTATTTTTAATTTCACAGCATGTCCTCTTTAGTGCACAACAGGAATAAATGTTGTTTCCTTACATCAGTGAAAAGATAGATGCAAAAACAAAATGTCCACTACAATGGACATAAATGAATGGGTGAGGGCTCAGGGGGATAAGGAGGTCCTCTGACTTACAGGGAAGCTTGTTTTCCCTGGCATTCAGACCAGCGTGGTGTTGAGGTCTCACCTGCCACATGGCTGTTCTCAGGTTCTCATGCCTGAGGTGGGTTGTCATATGGTGGGCAATGTGATATAATCAGTGCATGCCCCTTACCTCTATAACGTGTTACGCATTTTGCTAAATATTTATAGCCATGTTTATAATGCTTTATGAATACATTGTTATTTGTTATGAATGTGCTTATAAATTACTACAAACATGGCCTTAAGTGTTACCCTTAATCTTAACATTCGAAAAAACAGCCCAAGACTGAATGAATGAATTCATTTGTTTTCATTCCAAAAAGTACAATGAAGACGGTCCTTAAAAATGCAAGAAAGAAAAAATAAAATCGAATGAATAGAATATAAAAGAAACAAAATATACAGAATATAAATAAGTAAATAGAATATAAAACTGAATATAAAATGAGCTTTCCGAATAAAAAGGTAAACAAAGTAAAATTAAATAGAAGAAATTACAAAAAAGTAGGTGTTTAAATAGAATATGTGTTTATGTTCTACGTATTTCTCTCCTTGTGATTCAGTTTCACAATGAATATGAAAATATTGCATATGTAAGCAGTGTAATTAAGACAATATTGCACATTTAAGCAGTGTAATTAAGACAATATTGCACATTTAAGCAGTGTAATTAAGACAATATTGCACATGCTAGTAGGTAATAAAAATCGTCAGCAGGTTCACTGGAGAAATGGATATGAATGATGGATGGTTGACAACTTAAAACTTCTTTACACTAGTATGGTAAATACTTAAGTTATCACTCATAAATACTGCTGAGCAAAATAAAGGATGAAGAAAAAGGTTTAACAACACTCAGTATTATGAAGGACACAATATGATTTAATAATATAAAAGGACATTATTTAAACAGACAAATGTAATGGTAAACTATTCTTGCATAGTACCCATCCTAGAAAGATGTGTTTGCATATAGACCGGATACGTTGACACACTGAAGAAATTATAAAGCTGTATTTTCCAGAAATAGTTCAGCTTAATTACATTGCTCAAGGGTACTTAACAGTGACTCCTCTCTTGGAACTTGAAGAGACTGCCACATCCACAACCACCATCTTGACCTCGAGATCCTAAACATGCTTCAGATCAGTAAGATGATTTGGTCCAATCAGATTTAGCTGAGGAGTGTCACATGACCATATATTACCTTATTAACACAATTAGTAGAGACCCCTAATTGCACGTAATTTTTTCTGTAAAATTTTGTGTCTTTCTGAAGTAATTCCAGATATCTTGCTCCTATATGTCATATACTATCATGCCAGCTTTTTGCCAGATATTGAATGAACCTCGCTGAACAAAGAGAAGGAATGAAGATCTTGGGTCTCTAGCCTACAGCCTTGGGGGGTGGGGGCAGAGGGAGGGGTTGGCTAAGCTCTCTGGGGCATGTGCCTGTGGATGGAGCCTGTACGCGCTAGGTAAACATACCCCAAACGCTCCAGGTGAGAGACACGCTAACTCCATTGTTCCCCTGATTAAAAGGTGAGGATAAATGCGAGCTTCCTGCCAAACCCCCTTCCCCGTCGACAATGCCGCACGCACGGAAGGATCTCAGCTGGCTCCCTTTCAGCTCTGTGGCTATGTGTGCACACGCATGCTTGCACAAAAAACCCAGTCTCTGTGTCTACACGTCTGCATGTGACTGTGCATGTCCGTGCATGTCCCTGCTTTTATAAAAGATGATGTCCTGGTCACTGTCGCGGCTGCGTGTGACAGCCTGAGAAAGACATCGGTTTGTGTGGAATAGATCTCGACCAAGGGACGTGTGCCAGTCCATAGTCCAGTCCAGATAGATAACTGGGCAGTCAGGAGATCCAGGCTTTGAGTAGATCAGTAAGGCCATTGTTAGGCCACGCTGGCGGGAAATCAGGACTACAACAATGCATTGGGGTTATTTTTTTGCTGTCTGTTTCCTGTGTGTTGCTTTGGACAAATGGACTCTTTGGTAATCGATTTCCTCCCAGGGACATTTTTGTACTATATTAATGATCCAGAAGGCCAACTGCTGAGGTTCTGATGAAGATCTCGCATTCAAAGCACCTAAGGACATCTTGCATGCTATTGTATATTGTTGATTGTATGTATTTTGTAAGGTGCATGGCATGTATGTTGTATGTTCTGTTTACTGAATATGTTATATGTTATTTATCCTCACTATTCTGTTATTTGTTATTTGCTACTATTATTATTAATGTTATGTGTTGTTTAAATCTGAAAGGAGGTACACACGCAAGAATTACAATGTACTTCTACATGTGCAAATGACAATAAAACTTTTAAATCCTTGAACCGGCCTGGCGGCTTCCTCACTGTTTCATTAACCTCCAAGGGCTCGATGGGGAGGCATCATTCTCCACCTGCTCCACCGATGTAGCTCATCTCCATCTTATGAAGTGGCTCTTTGCGCCAAGCTCGTTTTCCTGCCAGTTTCTTCATAAGACTTTTTCTTTCTGACGGGAGCCCAGCCCAGGTTACTTGATTTATGCATTTTTTAATTTCCCCCTGAAAGTTTCCTCCTGGAAGGAGAACTTTCAGATGGGTGGGTCAATATTTTTCATTTGCTTAAGGAGCCTTTGAGGGCCGGCGATACGGCCGGCACGAGACGTCGATCCGAGGGGGCTCACGGAGGGCAAGGCGGCGGGTGTGTTTGTCTAATACGGACGGACAGGGTTATGACCGCAGGCCTCAGAAAGGCCGTGCCCTGAGTTGGGGGACGAGTGCATCCCTGATTAGGGCTGTCAGTGAGAACAGCCCCCTGCCTCGACTCACTCACGCAGAACAAGATGGTTGCCAAGACTGGAAATCCGTTTTGAAAAAGGGGGTTACAACGTATGGAGTCCCTCTCAATGGTCACAGAACACAATCTCATTTTCTTTTTACAATTTATACATGGTAAATTTAATCCAGTAGCATTGTAAAATTCAGCTTAGTAACAGTGCATGTTTATTGTAATGATTTTGATCTGAAAATTACATACAGTGTAGATTTGACTGACTATATTAATGTAGACACCATAATTATTGCTTTAATTAATTTTGACTGTTAACATTATTATGGAAGTTTAACTTACCCTTTAATACTGCAGCATGAGGTTAATTATACTATTTCGTAAATGTAACAGAAATGTAACTGTGTGACAGTTTTTAATGGTAAGATACCAGGTAGTGGGGCTTGTATGTGGCGCAACAGGTTAGGATGTAATGCGGAGGAATCCACGTGGTCGACAGAGCGATGTCACCGCTGGGCCCTTCAGCAAGGCCTTAACCCTGGCTGCTCTACCGACTGGCTGTCCCTGAATCCACGTGGTCGACAGAGCGATGTCACCGCTGGGCCCTTCAGCAAGGCCTTAACCCTGGCTGCTCTACCGACTG
>JAOYFF010000051.1:5297280-5318298 GCA_025773925.1 Cryptomyrus ogoouensis
GCTGTCCCTGAATATACGTCGTTTTGGATAAAAGTGTTCGCTAAATAAATAGATTGTGCATTGGAGCGACTGTAGTTGCTTTTTGTTCAGTCATTACGGTACAGTTGCCGCAGCGGCGGTGCTGCGGACATAGCGGGCAGCTGGGGCATCC
Organism: Cryptomyrus ogoouensis; assembly: GCA_025773925.1. NCBI lineage: Eukaryota > Metazoa > Chordata > Actinopteri > Osteoglossiformes > Mormyridae > Cryptomyrus > Cryptomyrus ogoouensis. The sequence continues at coordinate 5,297,432 of JAOYFF010000051.1, forward strand.
AAGGAGAAGCCGTCGGCCACTTTCCCAGCTATCAGTCACTGCTGTCGCCAGGCGCAGTCACGTTGCCTGCAGATTTGGGAATGAATCCCTCCCGCTCATGCTTTCACCAGCTTTCATCACCCAGCCAAGTTCACTCTGGCATTTTCTGTCACTCCTTAGAGCTTCTGTCTTTTTTCAATAATAATCCTAATTATTCTTTCCCACAATCATTTGTTTATCCTCCTGCTACTGTTTACAGATAATTGACAAGGTGCAACATACAGTTATTAAAGACCTTCATGTGAGACGCAATGTAGTAAATATTGATATACACTTAAATGAAAATGAGTTCTGTTCTTACTTTAAGGATCATATGTCAAATGTACCTTGTTTACATTGTGTAAGGTAGTGTTTTCTTAGCACATTCATTGTTCATTATTTCCAAAATATTTGTAGCAGATATTAAGCCCCCCCCCCCCCCCCAATGAAAAATCCCCCCACTCACATCATCAGGAGACATCTCAGTAACACTTTATTAAAGGCCATGTTTTTAGTCATTTGTAAACACATTCATAACAAATAATAATGCATTCATAAAGCATTACAAACATGGCTATAAATATTTATAAAAAAGATGTAACACATTATAGTCATGTTTATTATGCATTATGAATGCTTTATGAAGCTGTCAGCTATAATGCACTATAGATACCTTTATAATGCATTACAATGGTCGGCATGAGCATTAAGGATGCTTTGTACAGCATTATATCATTATAATGGTCGGTATGAGCATTAAGGATGCTTTGTACAGCATTATATCATTATAATGCATTATGAAGGCCTTAAGTAAAGTGTTACCAACATCTCTTCGCCAGTTACAGTTATTTATTTGCCACATATTTTTTGCATTGGTAGTTTGTAGAGCAGCATTTCCCAGTCCAGTCCTTGGGGACCCACAGCAGTTTTTTGCTCCTTCCCAGCTCCCAGTAGCTGGGAACTGGGATGTGTGAATCAAGGGAGCTGGGAGGGACCAAAAATGTGGGCTGTCTGGCATGGAGCTCAGAGGGAACAAAAACATGGTCCGGCTGTGGGTCCCCAAGGATCGGACTGGGAACCACTGCTGGCGAGGGTAAAGGCCCAAACGACAGCTGTCCAGATCTTCTGGCCACGGGCTTCTTAAAATAACTTCCCTACAGTGGAATACTTATAATAATAAAGTATCCCGTTCCCTTTCTTCTGGCTTCCCATATATGAATCTTCCAGCTCTCCACACCCAAGAAGAACAAATTTGGAATGATAGCTATTTTCATTTGGTTGAGAATTTCTATCAGAGAAAACACAAGTAGCTTAAGTGTAGGATATTTCCAGGGAATTTACCTCTAGAATTCAGTCCATTTACATTGATCTGTCCAAATAATCTTTTGCACATGAACTGAATGTAAAATGTGGGGTGCAAGTGCCTATGAGCAGATTGTGAGAGGAAATCTGCCTTATCCATTTATGGTAGCCCTACCTAGAATGCCAGTGTCTGATGAAACCTAACAAATACATCTGTTGCTTAAGCAGTCAGTCAATCAGTCAGCACTGACCCCCCCGTGTATACACACCCACAAGCGCACGCACGCACACACCCTCACCTCCCTCACCCTGTAATTGTGAGCGGAAGTGTCCTCTTTAATGCATGCCTTCATTGTTTCATACCTCTGCTTAAAGGCAGCCAGTTCAGTGACTGTATGCTGGGAAGCTTTCCGAGGAGAATCAGCCACCGTCGCTGTTTGTGGAGCGCGCCGCCTCTCCCGCCGCCGCTGCCACCGCCTTCTTGACCGCCAGCACAAGGGGAAAGTTATTTCCTGACATCTGGCCAGCACCTGCTCGCCGTGACAGCCGGCTTTGTTAAGCTGCGACGTGTTTCATTCTGCGCACTGATCAGAGAAAATGTCACACTCGCTGACGCCCCGAGAACAGCCGTTTGATTAACACTGGTGCTTCACTGGGGCGTAAACCACTTCTGAATATCATTACACTGCACCTCTCACCCCGAGGACTTCACCTCTTCTAACCACCCAATCTCAGCATCAGCTACAGGAAGCCAGGGGATGGACTCTTGCCAAAGGTATTGCAAGCTGGAGGAATACAGAGGTTTGCTAGAGATGATAGTGGGTTATTACCATACCTGGGTAAGCATGTGACCAGACCAGCTGCAGGTGCTGGGATGTGAGAATCAAAGCAAACACGCCAGAGCAAATATGGGCTTTGTCTGCTTTTTTTTTTTTAACCTCGCTCACTTGTCTCAGCCTCCTAATTCCATGTAAAAGTACATGAACGTACAATATGTGCTTGATTCCATGCATTAATTAAGTAGGAAAACGGAAGCCTGTAATTTTTTTTTTTCTTTTTACTCCAACGTCCCTAAAATATCTGTTTAAATCGTAGCTGTGGTCTTATAGTCCATTTCACTTTTTGGAAATTAATGCATAGATCTGTTAGATAACATATATAAGGCAAGTTGTTCTAGTACATAAAATAATGTCTTTGGGTGAACAGAGGGAATATCATGCATCTTCTGGGTAATGGGAATATGTTCAAGGCATAAATGATTGATTCGTCAGAGATGTCCGACATGTTGGCTGGTGCCGATGTAAGATGTTTGCTTAGTTTTTTCGAGTAAATTCCATCTACAAAGCACATATTTCCAGAAGTGATTCAATTCAAATTTGTACCAAATTACAAATATCCAAACTTTGCGGATCAAGTAGGGGATCCCGCGCCCTTTGATTTACCAGACTAATTAAATTCTTATGCTAGAATTTCTGTAAATTATCAGAACAATGGGGGTTGTTAACAGGTATGGAGTGACGGGGCCGTTTGGAGGCGGGGCCAAAACTTTCCTACCTTTCTATTGGCTGGAGTGACGAGATGGGTGGGAGCGGCGGCCCGCTGTTGTGCCCTCCATCGCAAGGTGAGTTACAGCTAGTTTTAAATGATTAATTTAATGTTACTCTTGCTGCTTCTTTTACAACCTAAGTCGTATCGCCAGGGTCGGCGATCTACAAGTGATTAGCCCATTAAATTCTGCACGTATGAAACGCTCACTTGCTCAGTGGTCTAATACACTGCAGGTGTAGCCAATGAGAGATAAGTGATTTTTCGTTACCTAAACTTAATATGGGGGACTTTACTCTCCTAACGCGTAAAGTAGCATGCAAACGGTTTTCTGAAAAATTGTTCAGAATACACCTCATTCTATGACTATTTAGTCGAAATGACCAATTCGTATAGATTTGATATTTTTTAGTGTTTTAAGTGAAACTTGAAATTTATCTTTGTCGTTCAAATATTATTGAGAACCACCTAATACTTTTTAGATCAGACGATTTAAAATCATTTTTAAGGAAAATCGATATATGACGTATATGGGTTTACTTTAAAATTTGCTTCAAAACAATTATTAGTTTGCAAACTTAATCTTAGTTGTAAGGTTAATGGGTATTCACTAATCGATTGAGTGTTTCCAAGTATTTTTAATTCGGAATATTTAATAATTTACATCGGTACTGTCGTCGCGTTAGGAAATAAAATTGCTAGATTTTATCGGCATGTCAAGGCATGGGGCGTAAAAGTAAAATCACCGATGAGAGAGAAAATGACGCGGCGAATCGTTTGTTTGGGGTTTCCGTCTTTTCCCGGCTTGTCCACCTTTAGCCATTTAGGGTCCCTGCCAGGCACTTGCACGGCTATCCCTGCATCCTGAAACTTGCTCAGATATTACGAACTTGCTGTCCTACCCGTTTCTGATTTTACACACTTTACCTTTAGATCTAAGTCAACAATCTGTTTTGAATCAATAATCAAACGTCTTATATCTTATTTATGAACAAAGGATTTTTTCGAGTGATAATGATCTCATCCCTCAATTTGCCATCATAAATCTGGACACGAAGCACGGCTGAAAATAATCGCGGACGGATTTTCACTTTTATGCTTTTCATTGACAATTTTCCCTGTTTTCTGTGTGCACGGTAAATATGTTTAAAGCAGTAAATGTTTCGACATAGCAGGGTGTAAATTAAGCCAGCTAGTCTCTGTTTATTTGTAGCATTTTATGTCGTGACTAATTATAGGTGTTTCGCTTTCACTGCGACACGTCTAGGAAAGTGTAGCCGAGTATTGTCTCCTAATCCTTATGAATGCTTGTCTTTAACCGTAAAAAAACACAGTTTACTGCTGCCAAATCCTTCTGGCTCCCATCAAAACATTCGCTGAATGTCTGGACACATTAACCATGAAGTCACATAGACTATGGTAAATGTCATCTTATCATGCAAAATAATTGGGTAACTTCGATTGCTTTTAGTTTGGGGTCAGCATCGTCTACACCACCTGTTGTACTATCCATTAATCCAGAACAACTTCCACTCATTTGACTTTTGACTTCAATCTAGGACTTGATGGATAACAGTTAAAACGTTTGTCTGTAATTTATTATTTATAATCCCAAACTAATTTTTGTGACCTAAATTACTTAGAGCTCCGATGTCAAATGTATTGTGTGATGCAAGGGAAGTGAAAAAAAAAAAGAACAAATATTGTTGAGTAGTTGTCGCCAGCCGCGTCACCCCTGAATACAAGCAGAACTTGATCCACTGCGGCCACATTTGTTACTTGATATCTTAACACTGTCACCCGACGTCCGAAATGACATCTTAACAGCGAAGGCGACCCGACACGCTTAGTGATCGACGCAGCGCGCCTTTGCTGTTCGTATTTATACCTGTGAATAGCTTGTACAGCCTAAACGTAAATATCTCAGGAAATAATTTATTGTTGTTAGTATTATTACCCAATCTCTTTGAACTATAAATGTTACATAAGCGTTGTGCTGTACGTGGGTTATTTAAACTTAGTTTTAGGAAATAACTGTTGAATAAGTTAATGTATTTATTCTGTTTATTTTCTCCCTCAAGTGCATTAAGTGCATTTTCAGAACTTTTTCTGCTTTATCAATGCAGTCGTATTGCCGTTGCGATACAGTGTTGCGGGACCCCAAAATTAACTGCCGTGTTACGGCATCAAACAACATGTTTAATCATCTAAACCAGTTTTAGAGCTGCTGACGAGGTCGTTGCAGATAAAGGCAATTATATCTATTGATATTCAATTTGAATAGGGAACGACTGACTTTGTATTGAACTTCCCTTTATCACACATCCGGATGTAATGCATCCTCGAGACCAATCAAGAAGATCAAGCACAGACAAGGGCATCTTATCTCCTCTTCCTCCCTCTTAGCAGGTTTTAAGGTGGTTACACAGGCCGTCATAAACACACGCAACTGAAACCGAATTTAACATTAATTCACGAAGAATTACCGCGGCAGTCCGCGTGATATTGAGTTTTGGAGGCTGATTTGGGTTCTGAAACAAAACTGCGGTGTTTTCTAATTGAAATAAAAACAAATAAAATATTACTAAAAATAAGCGAATCGTGACTGCGCTTTAACAATGATACGCGTCTGTATTTTCAGGCCTAAAATCACAATTTTATCTGGACCGGGAAATGACAGTGGGCCGACCCCCCCCGAAGAACCCAAAGGAAACGCCAAAATGCTTAATTTCACTGCGAGCTGTACAGCTGAGCCCCCTTAAAGGAAACCTTCGCACGTTTGATAATTGTCCAGCCTCCTGCAGCTAGCCAATGAATGAAGAGCGGATGCAGTGTATCCTCTCTCACTGACCAATGAGAGGCGTCCAGTGCCACCAGTACAAACCTCCAGCTTCCCATTCATTCCGTAGTGGGAGCAGCGCTTGCGGTGCAAGGGAGGTGACAGTTTGTGACGGGAAAATCCGCGCAACAAAATAATTTAATCATTGGCTTTGCGACAGAACCACCGATTCCTTGGATCCAGCATTTTAATTGTTTCTGCTTTTGATGTTCATTCGGATTTTTGTTTTTTAATTAAAAATTTTAAAACTAAGTGCTTGATGAAGCGACTCGTCTGCAGACTTGCGCTCCCAGAGCCCTGAAGACGCTTGTTTCTATGCACACGCTCCATGTGCGGATTTACAATATCTGAATCATGTTACGCATATGTGTAGAAGAGCAAATCTCCGGCGGACCCGAGTCTTCGGTTTGGAATTTACAATAATCTTTTCGTATGAAATGTGCGAGCTTTAACGCCTTTTTGGATTGATGTCTGTTTGTGTATTGGTTGATGGATTCGGCATGGATGGCTGCATATATAGATAGGTGAGCTTTCATTCTTAATATTAACCTATCAAATAAATCTGACAACCTATATGATGTGAAGTGTACAATTTCACTGCATAATTATAATTACACAGGATGCTGAAATATTACCAAACCTTCAAATTAAAATTGGTTCTAGTTTAAAAAAGAAATTGGGTAACGGGTATGAAGGAACTTTATGCGTTCATGTTCATCTTATATATGCATTTTTTGTGCACAATAAATCGCTTGAATTCTGATAAAACGCACATTGCGATTTGCATTTGGAGCTGAAGACCACCGAGACGATATCGCGGAGGCACCACATTTACATTTGTCTAAATGCTCTTTTTTAACATCGCACAAATGAATAGGACAAGCAGTTACAGAAAATGGATGGATGGACGGACGGACGAAATAACTTAAGTCGTCCTTTAAGAGGCGAGTCGACCCTCCCGCGGCTAACAAACCCCCCTCCCCCCGCGGCGCTTGTTTTCATTCATAAGTTTCGCCGTCCTCCAGCGGCGCGTCTCCGGCCGTGTTTATTAGTCACTCCCCAGCTCCCTAAACCGGGCGCCCGTCCTTCCTTCCCCCGGCACTCGGCCGCGCTTGCGATCGCGGTTTATTGCCGGCTCACGGAAAGGCTTGTGCGGATAAAGAAGCCGCGCAGAGGACGCGTTAGCTGGATTTCTGGAGGACTTTTGCCCATAATTGTCAAGATCAATTATAGACTGTATTACTGCCTGGGACAGTCCTGGGTGCAAAACGGACAAATACATTAATCAAGGTAATAGCAGACGAGCTTGATTACTATCGCACGGGTGTTTTATTACTGTAGTATTTCCAAGTAGTAAGTACGCTATTATTATTATTATTATTATTATTATTATTATTATTATTATTATTATTATTAATGGTGAAGTTCGAAAACGTGGTTCTACACTATCCGAGACGGGCTTGTTTTTCTCCAGCGCTTAAAGTTGCAGTGTCCTCATTTCTCTGCGCCTACCCAGGCAGTGCAGCTCACACGTGCATGCCAGCGTGCTGTACCCATCGCATTCATTTCGCTATTCCATGCTTTTAAGTTTGAGCTCACATCTGTCAAACGCTTTTAAGGGGCAGACCGTGCGGTTCTGCGTAGACCGCGTCCTCCCGTTAGCTGCTGTGAGGCATTTTAATGTTAACTAACTATACAAATGTAAATGCAGATGGGAAGAGTTTCAGATGTCACTGCAGAAAGTGGGTTGAAAAATCACAGTCGGTTGAAGAGGGTAATAAGGATTTTGCCTTTGTCTTTAAAAGTAAATTTTCCCCCTTCATCTGTCTTAAAACACAAGAATAGAACGTAGAAAAAAGCATGAGAGATTCTTTATAGGTCTGAAATTTTCTGAATAGTGGCTAAGATCTTTTTTAAATTCAGTTTCATGGACATAGTCCCTTATTTTCATCCTGTTTATCTCTTCCTTTCGGCCTCTTTGCAGGATTTCCGATGCATGCCAAGTCCACAGTGAGTGTCGGAAGTGGTGATCGGCCCAGATGGAAGTCCAAAGTCAACACGGCCCTGGCGGTGTACTGGTCGTAATCCAGCAGCCCCCGCGGGGGGGCAGGACCCGGCTAGACCGCGATCGGGAACTCCAGCGTGCCGCCGTCCTCTCCCTGGACCAGATCAAGGCCATTCGCTCATCAAACGAGTACACAGAAGGGCCCGCGGTGGCCAGACGGCCCCCGTGCCGGACAGGGAAGCCGGAACGCACGCACGAGGTCGTCGGCGTCAACAACAACTGCGAGCGTGGGGTCCCGGTGCCCCCGCGGCATGTGGGCCGGGTGCCTCCGCTTAGCCGCTCCACCAGTTCTGGGAGCTCGGGCAGCGGCTGCTCTGAGCGGGGTCTCCTGGGACGCTCACCGCCCAGCCGGCCCGAACGGGGTCGGCCGCCAGTGCTCACCCAGCCGGGGCCCGCCGGGGAGTCGCTAAAGCCGGCGGTCAGAGCGGCGGACGAGGCCGATGACGCGCACCGCTTCATCTGCGAACGCTGTGGCCGGTGTAAATGCGGCGAGTGCACGGCGCCCCGCACCCTGCCCTCCTGCCTAGCCTGCCGCGGCTTGTGCCTTTGCTCGGCGGACAGCGCCGTGGAGAACGCCACGTGCATGTGCCTGGTCAGGGCCCTCTTCTACCACTGCTCCGACGACGACCAGGGCGACTCGTGCGCGGACAGCCCCTGCTCCCTGTCGCGCCCCCACTGCTGCTCGCGTTTCCTCTCCATGGGGCTCCTCTCCGGACTCCTGCCCTGCCTGCTGTGTTACCCCCCCGCCAAGGGCTGCGTCAGGGCCTGCCAGGGCTGCTACGACCGGGCCAGGCGACCCGGCTGCCGCTGCAAGCACTCCAACACCGTGTACTGTAAGCTGGAGAACTGGTCACCAAAGGGTCCCGCGAAGGCCTCCTGATCCAGGGAAGGAATCATATAATCGCTGTATTATTACTATAATTATTATTATAGTGTGTCAAAATATTAGTGCCTGTCGATTTAAATCCTACGTTTTGGCCAAGAAACCACTCTTTACTTTTTTGGATCTTTCCTTGCTTTTTGAGACAGGACCTTTGCTCCAAACCAGTGTTTGCCTTACTGGCCCTGCGTGTCATCCGCAGATAGTCGTCGGCGCTTTTGACACGTTAAGGTCCCCCCTAGTTCAGTTCTACCTTCGCTTGCCTGAAAGCCCCTTACCAAATCTGTGAAGGACTATCTCTAGACAATATGTAGCTGTTACCAGATCACCGTGGCAACCGGACTGTCCTGGAGTCACCGGTTAGCGACGCATTTAAAGTTGCGCCTGGCGGTTGCTTAGTGATATTTTGTACAGGACATTTTTTTTTGTTTGTTTGTTTTCACTCATATTTCACATTTGTTCTGTTCAGACACCGCAACTGTGGCTTTTTTCCTTTTGTAAATGTTATATATAAAACCTAAAGATGAATAATGGCTATTTTTTAAAGAAAAAGTCAGTTAAAACCCCTTTGGTTGTAAAGAATATTTATTATGTGAAGCTTTATTATTTTATGATATTTATTGCAAAAGACAGTCTTGAAATTTTACTCATGTCTGAATATAACAAAACCCAATACTTACTGAAAAAAATAAATGGTGAGACAAACTGTTAACTATAATGCAGAAAATATATTAATTAATGAACAAATTTTATGTCTTGTCTGTTGTTCTTTAGAGCCTCTGGCTGTTTTGCATTCATGGTTCTTTGTACGCCTGATGTAGTTTCTCCTCTTCTTCTGCAGGAAGTATTTCAGTAGGTGATTATGCTGGTATAATTTTATGTCTGGTGGATTGTAGGTTTTCAGATTTACCTTAAGGGGTTTTTAAAACAAACGTCTGCATCCTTTTGTAGATGTCTAGATTTGATGTGCAAATTCCACTGAATCCCTTATTTAAAGTTGATTTCCTGTAACTCTGGCAAGGACAGACCTTTGAATGTTGCTCATTATTCTGTCTATCAAATGTTACTTGGTTCAGATATAAGTCGCCTTTACTGCAGTGATTTTTGGCTTAATAGCACGACTGCACTGAGAATCTGAAACGGCTAAGCAGTCTAACTGGCCTCCAAGCTAACACCTCTGAAAGGTCACCCTGAGGACAGAGTTGAGGGGGGTGAGTGTATTGTGGGTTTTATGGCATTATGGGGGAATCTTTATTGACAACAAATGGTCCAGACTGTAGCTTGGGGAGACAAAGCTACAAGTTCCTACATCAATCACGGACCACCTGTTGGAAGGTAATAAATGGCCAATCGGCACCCAGGTCTCATAGTTGGCGTGAGTAGGCAGCCTACTTTCAGGTGCTGACAGGACCTGCTCTGCCCCCCCCGACACCTCTTTATTTTGTTAGCCATCCGTTACTCAGCTGAGGAAAAGCAGAGTGACCTCGAGGGGAAACGTAACTCACTGATCCTGGACAAAATCTGACGGAAACCTCTGCGGCTTCGGCCGGGAACACATGCAACGTCTATAAATACCGGGCCTGTCTCTCAGAACCCAGGCTGAGTAATTAACCACAAGGTATTTTTAGACTGCCTTGGTTAGGGCCCTGGGCCTCTGGAACAGTCTTGCCTTGCCTTGGGTTTGGAGTAAATCCTCTTACACTGGAGCAATACCCATTATATTTTATAAAAACCACTAATTATATGAATTCTTTTAAAGATATCAGTAATATCGTGACGCTACAATGTGATATTTTGTCATTTTCAATTACACGTTGCATTAGCTATTTGGTTACTAGCAATTCCATTGCCATTATAGACCCTATATTTGGAATTGAATGGATTTCCCTGCTCCTTAAAGCAATCTCGGCACTGAGGATAGTTTTATGGGCCAACCGGTCATGTGTCTCAGTGTTGGTGCAGAATTTAGCTTCTGCGAATAGCTTAGCGCAAATTAGCGCCGTGCCGATAGCCTGTCACCTACGTGCACCTGGACACAAAGGCGTGTGCGTTTCTTTTAGGACGTTACATGGAGTGCTTTAACCAGGGTGAACAGACAAGGCATCTCTGTGTGGGCGATTAGGAGCCGGTAATCTGGAGGAGTGATGCCAGATACGTGCAGCGGCTTAGCGATTAGCGCTCACAGAAATTTGATGATGTGACACGCAGTGCCGTTGAAGTGAACCTTGAATTTATTTGTGGCTCTTATTTACATATTGATTCATTCATTTTTGTGGCGTTATGACAGTACTTATTTTGTGGGTCTAACACGGGGAAGCTCTTCAGATAGTGCTGCTGGGCCTGCAGGACCAGGACGGCAGCTGTCGGTTATCCCGATTCTGTGAATTTAAGGGGAAGAAGGTTGTATTCATGTGAGACTGACGAAACCTTAGCTCAGGAAACACCATCTTTTTTCATTCCACCTGTAGAAACAGGCAGTCAGGACGTAAGAAAAGCATAAAAATTGTTCTGTGGCACTAAATCCACTCTGCTGGCTGATGACAGCTTCAGGCACCTATTTCATTCACGTGTGTGTTTTTTTTTTGGCAAGTTGTTCATTATCTTCTGATGCCGGTAAAGGAGCTCAGTTTAAAGCCACGCATCTCACAGCTCAGAGGTTTGATGAAATGTCACTTTACTTCCAGGGACATAAACAGAACTGTCCCTCCGGATCTTTATTATTTAAATATTGGGCTCCCTCCCGTTCCACAAAGAAGTTTTCTGGGAAAAGCGGAAATCCCCCCCCACACACACACACACACACACACACAGGCTGGATGCCCCCTCCCTCAGCACGGTGATTGCCCGGTGAGTCAGAACGGAACCGGCGCCATGTGCCTCGAAGGCAGCCGCGGGAATAGGACTCCGCCAGCCGCTGGAATAGGACTCCGCCAGCCGCGGGCTTTCCATAAACATCCACAGAGAGGATTAATCACAAACAGCCATCTCCGCTCGCCTTGCTCACCCAATGTGCTTCTCATCAATTCTGCTATAACAGTATAAATGGGAATTAGCATCAGGGCCAGTGGTGTGGGCTGAAAACTGATGGCTATTTCTGTGCTTTAGAAGTTCATTTTAATAGCACCGGAAGACATAAAAGAATAGCTTATTTGCTAAATATTACACACTCATGAAAGGAAATAGATGTCAAAATTTTGGCTTGCACCTGTAAACACGTTAATTAATGTTTAACAAAGCAGATTTAAAGCGTATACAGTCAGAGTGCACTGTGTATACAACTGAAAGGGGATGTTCTGCTGAATTCCTGCTCAGTCTAACTTCTCTGATGTTGTAATGATCAATTTAACATTCGGTAAGATATTCTGTCCTGGTTCTGAACCGGTCCGAAACAGGATGTGGCTGATGAAACACTGATCTCTTGCCTTGTCCGTCCGCCGACCCCTCCTTACTGAGGGGGGGGGGGGGGGGCTGGCTCCTTGTTGAGCCGCTTGGCCCCAAGGGCGGGGGGGGGTGGCTACTTCTTTTGGGTCCCCCCCCCCACCCGGGGGCCCGACACCACCCTGTCCCCAACCCGTAAGACTCTCATGCTGCGTCTTCCGAGAGTCAAAGGCTCCCTGTTTTCTGTCTTTTTTTCTTTTTTTAAATAATTCCACGTAACGCTCCATGCTCCGTGCTCCCGGGCCCTCCGCGCCTCCGTAGCCCCCGCCTCTGTCCCACAGCAGATGTCGGGACTGAAAGACTGGGGGCAGAGGTCAGAGTTGACTTCCTCTTTAGTAATGGTCCTCCCCCCTCCCCCACCCCGTGGCGAATCTGGAGTTTTTCAATGTCAGAATGAGTCTCACAGACAAAGTCTGAATTTTAAATAAGACAAACATCCCTATCCGGTCACTGCGTTTAAATCATGGTGCTCAAAAAGCTCATCGACGGCCCGGAAGGCGTCTCTCAGCTGATAGGCCCGGGGACCTGAGCCCCCGCTACAATCATTGGTTTATTCCCTAAATGCATCACCAATCGATGCAGCTTAATCCGCTCCCTCCGTCATGCTAGGCTGACGTGGCAAAGACATCACCTTATCGCCAGCACATTTTTATACCAGAGCTTCTCAGATAGGATTCTGCCTTGAAGAGTTGCCCTCCATTGTGTTGCAAATGACTATAGAATACAGAGATTACAAGACAAGCCGCGGCCTTTGATCAGAGCCCCCTGTCCTTTGCTGAGTGCCACACACTCGCGATTGTCTTTTAAATGGTGTAGAACGCGCCTCTAGAGTAAATCAGGCCGTTTACGCGGGCGATTCCTTCTCGTCTTCGGCCCCAGGGATGCGTCCGGAAGCTGGGGGGCCATCTTTCGTTTTTATAGAGCTTCCCTGGCATGGCTGGAGTCCCCAACCCCCCCCCGTGCTCTGACAGTTCGAGGAGGCGTTCAGATTCGACGGCAGCAGGACTCGCACCCTCAGCTACCAGATTTTTTATATGTGATAGTTTGCTGATATCTAGCTACCCTTTAAGATCAGACAACACATCCACCCAGACGGCTCCTGTCTCCCGTCCATCTCTCCCACCCCCTCTAACACTTCCTCCTGCACCCACCCCCAAAATGGCCCCCGCGATTCGAGGCTGGAAGTAATCTTTTATTGCCCGGTTGTTCGGAAATGACCCCCCGCCTTTGATTAGATAGATCTGGGTCCCGTGCCTTTGGTTGCCTAGTGATCCTCTGTGAGGGACAACAATGGGGTCATTGCAGGCTGACTTTGTGCAGCTCCCCGGCGGGGGCAAGGTGGGGGTCACTCAGGATGTGACCGGGGGAGAGGGCCATCGTTAGCCCCCCTGCTGCTGCCCCGCCCCTTGGCCACAAAGAGCGACCACTCACAGGAACTCCCTGCCTTTGGCTGTTGTTGTGGGGGGGGGGGGGGTACAGGTGAACCAGTGTGGCCTATTTGAGTTCATACAAGTCCCGTTTATCTTAACCGAAAGGTCCTCGGTCTGAGTCTCCTGAAGGGTTCTGCTTTTGTACCTTTGAACCAGGTGTTGCTTCAGTAAAGATATACACTGCTCAAATAGACCAGAAATGTAAAAAAAATAATGTGTAAAGGAGCAAAAGCGACAATAAAGTTTATAATTGCCATCCATCTATTGGGGGGGGGGGGGGTGGAGCTTTTCTCATATGGCACAGGGCTGGGGTACACCCTGTTCGGGGTGCCAGTCCATCACAGGGCAAAGGGGTGAAATACACCCTGCTCGGGGTGCCAGTCCATCACAGGGCACAGGGCTGGGGTACACCCTGCTCGGGGTGCCAGTCCATCACAGGGCACAGGGGTGAAATACACCCTGCTCGGGGTGCCAGTCTGTTGCAGGCAACACACTTCGTCTACATGCAACCTCCACGCACACAACACAGGATGGGGTTCAAACCCAGATTTATATTCGTCAAATTCATTTGTTAGGGCAAATTATTTGTCATTCCTCGCTGAATGTTCATGGCAGCTGGTGTTTAACTGAAGCCTCTACTGGCCTGTGTGAACGAGCGTGGAGTGGATTCGTGAGTAGTGTCTCGAAAGAGCAGCAAACGATGACCTTTGGAGGGGAAGCGAGAGGAGATAAAGAAAAGTCAACAACAGATGCTAATAACCATCAGATAATTATGGTAATTAATGGTAATTTACTGAAGAAAAAGTTCCTACTCTGTTAAAAAGAAAATCTCATTTTCAGCAAACCCACTTAATTATATCCTCAGCCTTAATAAACCTTCATTCAGCTATATAAAAAGTACATTTGTTTGATACTTGTCCACTCCAAACCTCAACCACATGTAGAAAATGCAATATTGTGACTCTTTCCAGTCTTTTTCAGACTTTTTAAATGCCCTGTTTTTAACCATGGGTCCATTTACGCCCTAGGAAATGAAAAAGCAGGCTTTCTTTGAATTATGAGCTCAGCACTTTTGGGCAGGGGTATTAACTGGGGCAAACGACTGCAGTAATGTCGTTTACAGCCCCTCTCCTTTCCTGTCCTTTTTGTCTGTTCCTGTGGCACTGTAAACCCCCCCACTACAAGGGCGTGAATTGGGGAGAAGCTCTTGAGTAGCTGAGGTGAATCAACCAGAATGGGCTCTGACGATTGGTGCAGAGGAACAACGCAAAAATCACGTGTGTTTATCAGCCACCGTTAACAGGAGAAAGAAGGTCTGGCCTTTTATTGGTGCTAGATACCTTCGGTGCTTTTTATGCATACTCAGTCATTTTAAATAACCCACCCCCTGCTGGTTTTTAATGTAAATCTTAGATAAGTGGTAGACAGGAATGACCTTCCGATGGCACAGAAATGTCTGATCGGGGCATCTGTGTGTAGGCAGGCCTTTGAGGACCCAGACGATGCGATCAGCAGAGATCTACCCCCTAATGAGTCCTTGCTCGGATAAGGCCGAAGGACCTCGTAATTGTGAGCACCGGCGCTCACAGGCACCATTGGGTTGTGGGATCAAAGGAATGTTATCAGTGAGTCAGTTTAGCACAAGCAGAAGCAAACACTAATGGTAAAGGTATCAAATGACGCTAACGATAAACTCGGAGTGGTAAACACTTTTTCGTGTTACGCTCACAGTTTACAATTTCCTTAGCCTCGTAAATTTTATGTGTAATCTGTAAAAGTAAAGTAAGTGGCTCATGTGGTCGGCTGCACCGTTTGTCCTGGTAGGAGAAGCAGCCAGCCTGCGTATTTCCTAAGGTCAGAGGACGCGAGTCAGTGAGATGGAAGCGGTGCTAAGGTATAATTTTACATCTGTAGAAGTGCGTCATCTTAGCCATTTCAAAACCGCTTCTCAGGAGACCTCAAGTTTCACAAACCATCCAATATATCAATGTATTTGCTGAACTCACCCACTAGCACACCCTGCTTCACCGATCCATACTGCAGGATTGTGTTTATGTAATAAAATGAAGATTCGGAATCCGTGTTCTGTGTTAAAAGAGGTGCTGCATTGATACACACGGCGCTGGCTGTTACGGGGGCTAGAGGCTCCTCACAAGTGACGGGGGGGGGGGGGGGGGGGGGGGTTTGTACTGTGGAGGTATCCCTGCTCACCACAGTGGATCTAATTAAAACCACAGCCCCGGACCCCCTCCACAGAGCCTCACACCGGTGCTCACGCCCCCACAGAGAGCTGCCAATCAAAGGCAGCGACCCGGATGGGGGTGGCGGCCAGGGCATGATTGACGCGGCCCAGCCCACACCAGGGGTCGAATCCGGTCTTCAAAGGCCTCTCTCTACTTCACTGGCACTTCAGTAAAGAAAACTGCACATTGTTTTCCTTTTCATTTTCTCTTTTTTTTTTTTTAAGGGGAAGTTGTAAAAAAGGTGGTAAAAGTGTGCCCCCCCCCAACACCCCCATGGAGCCTTTTGTGTTGAAGTGTTAGATGGAGGAAGAGGTGGGATGGCTGGCCCCCACCCCCAAGGTGCTGCGGTGGTCATGACTGCCCCCAGCATCTCCTTCCTTCTCCCCACGGGGCTGCAATGTAAAGGTGACCTTAAGTCAACGCTTCTAACATGCAGAGGAAGCCGGAATGTCGCTGTTATTTCCTGGCAAAATAACACCCACGATGAATTTACCTCTTCGCTTAAAGGTTGCTTGCTATTGAGATCTGTCACCGAATATAACAGGCTCATGCAAATGATACGGGAAATGTTTCAAACATTTATTCAGCTCAGTTTTCTTATATAGGAAGTTTATGTTTCTAAGATATGTCCACTTATTTTGTTTCATTTTATGAAATATTAATGTTTCTAAACCCACAAGAATGTGATTGTAGTTCTGATATGTTTCCTGAAGAATAAGAAAATGCAGTATTTCTAGTGGAACTCTTACAAGTTATAGCCTTTGAAGAAATACACCTTGACTTTGTGAATCGAGTCACTTTTTAGCCCCGCCCCCGATCAGTGATTGGCTAGATAGACCCCCGTTCCTCTTCAGTGGCCATATGTCAAAGCCAGGGTTGCCTGAATTTAAGACCCATAAAATGGGGAATCTGTTAAAACCCATAAAACTGTCCCTTCAAGTGAAGCCTGCGGAAGGCCTTGTACTTTCGGAGCCCTTTGTCATGTTTGTTCGTGCATGAAGAGACTCTCATTGACACGGGAGGTCGAATGTCAAAGTCCCACTCTTCGTAGAGGACAGAAATCACTGCCTCTTGGGTAATGAGTAGCGCTGTATTCACAGAAATCAATCATACTCTTTGTGTACAGCATCTCCAAATCTGACTTATAGGAGTAAGGAATCTATACATATTTCAACTAAGAATAAGGTTCTATCAGCTATACTTAAATGTTTTCAATAAGCAACTGTTTTTGAATCACGTTATCTTAGTAAAAATGTATAGCTAACATATATACATAATGATCAGTGAATTGAATGTATAAATTTGTGTCCGTTTCAAGATGGCCGACTTACACACGTAAATAAACTGTGTACCTTCCTCACTGTGCATCCAGGTTTCTCTCCTTCTGGATGAATGTGGTGACTAGGAGGATGGAGAGGGGAGAGGAGGAAAGGCAGAAGTCAGAGAGAGCTGCGCTGGACGCTTCTTTCCAGTCAATTGACTAATGATCCCGGGTGCCTCAACCCAATCAGGAGTCCCGTTTCCATTGGGGCATGAAGAAAATGTACTGGGTGGTCACTGGGACCAGAGTGTAGGTGTAGGGTGTACGAGCAGGTCAGGAAATCACTGTCACTGCCAGGCATGCATGGTTATGCATGGTTATGCTCTCTGCATGCCGAAGAAAGCCTATGTTTGCATAGCACATGCATGTCTGCATATGTACTTATTGGTCTCAGTCTTAACCTCTCTTACCTAATGTATCTCTGTTACTACTAGGGTCAGGTGAAGTTTTATGAGGAAGATGAATATTTCCACACAGACCCTTGTGTGTATATTGAGTGTCTGTGTGTATGGTAATCGCAGGCTTAGGGAATGTTCTGTGTTTTATCATTGATGAGCTGGCATGTCTTCCATGGTGAGAGCTGGAACTGGTAGTTTTAGGGATGGGACTTTGGGTCTGAGAGTTAGAATGGATTGGGGAGGTGTCATTGAGCTTCAGTGGAAAGAATGGAAAAGTAATGTGATTGATTGTCTGGAATTTAAATACAGATGTGCTACTGTTGTGTAGTGAAATGAGAAGACAAGCGTTTTGGAAGAAAGTCAAACTATGAATTAATTGCATTACTTTAACTGGCACAAGCCACTGCATTTCTCACACACCTTGCATGTGCTCGTCCCTGTTGTCTATCTTCTGTCTTGCATTTATTTTCTTTCTGCGTTAACAATTTCACAATATCAGGCTGTGCCAAGAAAAATATCCACTGGCCTTGGCCATGTGGCACCAAAGATTTTGAACGAAAGTGGAAAACATACATTAAAAAGTGCATTAAGGTGCATGCATGGCATGACCGCGCGCATGCTTTTTCTGTTTGCATGCATACCTGCAAATATAATATGCAATTAATCAAAGGCCTTTCTGCGGGAACGTCTGTGAACGCTTATTAATCACAAGCCGGGGCAGTGGGGCCTGTCTGCCTGTCTGCATGCCAAATGTGCAGAGGCTCTGTTTATGTTTACCGCCGTGTAAACAGGAGGCCTTCCGGAAGTGGCAAACACCCTGTATCCTGTCTTGCTCTCCGCGATAATCATAGCGTAGGAAGTCACGGTAAACATTCTTTTCCTGCGTCCAAACAATCTGATAATCTAGTTAGTTTGCTGCCCTGATATGCTTGGGGTTTCGGGCCGGGGGCTCAGCTGGTACCCAGCTTTCTAGAAGCTCCGGAAGCAGTGGCGACCAGGGTGGTTGGTGGGGGGGGGGTAATCAGGGGTGGGGAGGCGAGTTGAAAAGTTGAGAGCGCTGTAGGTGTCGTTGTCTCAACTCCCATTTGCATCTCAATGGAACCTGCTTGTTGACTTGCGGCCCAGTAGAGGCCGAACCCAACACCCCCTCCATGTGAGAATAAGCTTTTGTCAGGCCGATTTGGTTGACTCCACTCCTTTCTGGGGGGGGGGGGGATTGCTCGGTGGCAGGGGGAGTGGCGGTTGGACACATTGAGTTTGTGAAGGGGGGCAGAACGCCGCACAGGAAGGAGAAGGACACATTCTGGGGGCTGTTGGCTAGCGGGGGCGGCCTTGGCGGGCAAGACGGAGGCTTAGTCTGTAGGGCGCACTTTAGCAGTCCCACCCCCCAGCTCCGTCACCCAGACAATGGTAGATTCTCATTAATGACTAATTATGTACATATTTGACAAATATTTTGGTTTTTTCCTATGAAGCGTGAAGAAGCCAGAGACGTATCAGGCCAAGTTTTGGTAGTGGACAGACGTCGTCTTACTCATACAAGGCTGCAGAAGCCTTTTTAGGACAGATTTACCTGCAGTACTTGGCCTGAAGTCGGCTGAAGCCATGTGATCCCGAACGGCGCGGCTTGGCGCTCAGATGGAGGCCGGCCGAGGCCGGGAGACACTGCCGTCACTTACTGCTGCAGAACTGCACAAACTACCTTGGCCATGTGCCGCTCTCACCCCTGTAGTCTGTTAGGAGGATTTGCAGCATCAGAACAATCACTACCAGGTTCTTCCCCATCATTGATAACTAAATGTGGACTAATGCAGTATTACTCTGTAAATTACCTTATGTTACTCTGTATCTAAATTGCTTGAATGTTGCTTGTTTTCACTGCACTATTTCATGCGTGTTGCCTGTTTGTCTCAGAATCAAAAAACTTTTATTATCCTGAAGGAAATTGTTCAATTAGTTTGCTTGTTTGTTGTTCCTTCTATTGGGAGTAGCTGAACGAGTGAGTCCATCAGATGGAATACAGAGATTTAGCGACTCTACATCACAAAGCTGCATGTCTTTAGATGATGAGAAGAAAACAGAGAACCAGGATAAACCCTGTGAGTGCACAAGAAAACGCCACACTCCTGGGGCACTGGAAGAACTTTGGACCCCAACCATGTGAGGCCATCGACCCACACAGCTGTATAAAGCAGTGTTTCCCAACCCGGTCCTTGGGGACCCACAGACAGTCCATGTTTTTGCTCCCTCCCAGGTAGGGAGCAAAAATGTAGACTGTCTAGCAGGGAGTTTGGTGGCAGTAAAAATGTGGACTGGCTGTGAGTCCCTGAGGACCGGCTTGGGAAACACTGGTACAAATGACTAAAAAGTCGCTTTTAATTAAAGTGTCAGTTAAATATGGGCGTCAGCTCTCCCGCGGTCTCTGCAGCTTTGCCCCCCATCAGTCCTGGAGTGGACTTTTCACATCAATAGCTACGCATGAGGTCTGAGCCTACAGGAAGCCACGTCCATTTCCTGGCCGCTGTTTTAAAGGTCTTATTGCAGAGCTCAGGTCAAGCCCATCGGAGACAATATCCACAAAAGGAACCAATCAGCTGTTATGTGCTGTGTGAGAGCTGCTGCCTGGGAGGTGTGAGGTGTGGGGGGGTTATTTCAGTCACACACTGTGGGTAGTTCTGAGGGAACAATTAGCCTAAAAGTTATCAAAAAAAAAAACAAATGCACTTACTATGTTAATCACTTACAGTATGTATAGGAAAAATATCATTACTGTACAGTGCATTACCAACTTCATGGCCATTATTATGTGACATCCAGTTAATTCAATTAAAATAAACACCATAATCTGTCATAATGCCCGTGAGTGGACGGTTGTCGCGTCTAATCCCAGGGATAGCAGAGTGATGTCACCATTGGGCCCCTGAGCGAGGCCCCTAACTGCCACGGACCCCAGGGACTGGCTGACCCTGCTGTCTCGAACAAGGTGTGTTGCTTTGGATAAAAGCATTTGCTAAATAAATAAGAAGTGTAAATGCTGTTTTCTCTTACAGCCCGCCTCCTGCCTCCTGCGTGACTGCATTGCTGTACCTCACCGACTGCCTCCTGCCTCGTGTGCTGCGTGACTGCATTGCTGTACCTCACCGACTGCCTCCCGCCTCCTGCCTCCTGCGTGACTGCATTGCTGTACCTCACCGACTGCCTCCTGCCTCGTGTCCTGTGTGACTGCATTGCTGTACCTCACCGACTGCCTCCTGCCTCGTGTGCTGCGTGACTGCATTGCTGTACCTCACCGACCGCCTCCCGCCTCCTGCCTCCTGGGTGGCTGAACTGCTGTACCTCACCGCCCGCCCTGCCCCGAACGGCAGCGCGGCGGGTAGGGGAGTAGTGT
>JAOYFF010000051.1:5331631-5344993 GCA_025773925.1 Cryptomyrus ogoouensis
CCCTTTCATCATTATCATAGCTCCCCACTTCTCCAGGAAACACTGTGTTCATCTGAGCTTCCTCTGGTTACTCAGCTCATCTTCCCCACTGCGTCGGCTGTGGTGGCCCTTTCATCATTATCATAGCTCCCCACTTCTCCAGGAAACACTGTGTTCATCTGAGCTTCCTCTGGTTACTCAGCTTAACTTCCACAGACCTCCGCTTTGCTCTCAGAAGAATCTCCAGAAGACAGAATATGTGATGGTAAATGGAGATCATCAGCTGACAGTCCCTGGTTGAATACAGGCAGTCCCTGGGGTTAGAATGTCCCACTTATGGACAGCTTGCATGTAGAAGCGGATTGGCATAAAGCCCGTTGTATTCGAAATTTGGATTAGAA
This sequence comes from Cryptomyrus ogoouensis, assembly GCA_025773925.1. Lineage (NCBI taxonomy): Eukaryota > Metazoa > Chordata > Actinopteri > Osteoglossiformes > Mormyridae > Cryptomyrus > Cryptomyrus ogoouensis. The sequence continues at coordinate 5,332,012 of JAOYFF010000051.1, forward strand.
ACAACGGTTCCTAATAAGGAACCCATGTGGATCTTCATCTGGCAGTTTCAGACACATAGTCCCTGTCCTTCTTAATAATAATAATTGATACTTTACTGATCTGCTTGGGGAAATTGTGTTTGCTCTTTGCAGAGTAAGTTGTCTGTGAAGAGCAGCCACCTGTTGGGGCGCCCAGGGAGCTGGGGGTTAAGGGCCTTGCTCACGGACCCACAGACGTGCTGAGGCTGGGTTTGAACCGGCGACCTTGTGATTACAGACACACAGGCTTAGCCTACTGAGTCACACGCTGCCTTTGTCGCTCCATATTGGCAGGACGCTCTCCCTCTGTCAAACACCTTTGTTTCCCCTGAGCTGGAAATCAAGCATTGTCGACATAGGATTGATGGGCCAGTATTTACCTCATCTGCATAACGTCTGAGTTTCACGCAGCCCTGACAGGAAGCCAGGGCCCATGTGCAGCTTCGCCCGGTGGCCGCACTACAGCTTTTATCTTCTTTTTAATCTCTCCACGGATCAAAGATGCAGCCTGTCGATTTGCCTGCCAAGCCAGAGCCATTCTGCTCATACACCAGGCCCCCGCTGGGATAACCTTGTAGTCACACGTGCCTCCAATTAGCTTATAGCCGCTAAGGAAGCTGTCTTTAATTTGGAAGCGACTTACTTCCTAATGCCCCCGCTATTAGCTAGCTCAGCTCTCATTACGCTCTTCGCAGGGAGGTGGAGTATGCTGCAGGTCTTATGTGCCTAACCGAGAGAATGAGTGAGTATTTCTCTGCGATGAGACGGCTTCCTGCCTGACGCTTTCCTTCATGGGGCGCCATGAGCGGAGAGGCACTGCCTCTCGCTGCACCTGGGTTATCCTCTGTAACACTCCTATTTTCCTGCTTGGCACTTTTACAGCTGCTACTCTTTTCGTGTTACTGCTAATGCATGTTTAGACTTGGCATTACAGTAACAATATTATGCATGATCCAGTAGCCTGCCTTTCAGTAGTATACATTCAGTGCAGCTGCATTAATCGAATCCCTGCTGTTTTCACCTCCTATCATACTTCACTGTCTTACAGTCGCAGAAGTAACCCTGCCCTACGACCCATTTCGGTAACTGGACCGAAGGTTGCTTTCCCCCAACATTTCACAGCAGAGATGAAAGACCAAAACCTCCAGTGAACCCCGAAGGCTTTAAAAGACACCTGGGACAAAGGCTTGATTATGAAGAGGGTCCCTCGCCACAACATCACCACCTCCAAAGTGTTCCTGAATTACCCTGCTGAGTGCCGCATGCTGAATTCTGCGGTAAGGACCCTGCTGGAAAAGCAATATCCCACTCAGCAATCCCCAACAGCTGGTCAGCTCAAACAAGGCTGCCATTGGCAGCTCGCTTCGTTGTCCGAAAACCCCAGAGAGGCTTTGTGGTTTTTGTGGGTTTCTAGAGGAGTCCTAAGAGTGTGTGTGTATGTTTGTGTGTGTGTGTGTGTGTGTGTGTGTCTGTACCCTCAGGCTTGGCAGCCTCTTACCAGCTATAGTCATATTCAGTGGTCTTTGTAGGGAGGGGGTCTCTCTCACAAACCCAGAAGCACTGAGTTAGAACTGGAACATTTCATCTTAAAAGAAAATGCATGCTTATGCATCTATTGTCTCTGAAGCTTTGTGCAAGAGCTGCCAATTAGCACACTACTGAGAAACATTCAAACTATACAAGAGAGTCTTTAACTGATAAACTGCTAAAACAGAATATCTGTCAAAAGAGGAAGATCCAAGCAATTATAACATCGCACAGCTGAAGATGAAAATGCCCGAGCTGAACATTTGCACAGTGGGACATGATGTAAGGACAGGGATCCTGGATGTTTAGTAAGCAATCCGGCTGAAGGACCCAGCTCCGAGCAAAACTGATTTATATATCTTTTACTGCTTGGGACTTTAGCCCCCTTAAAATGTTCTTTAGTCCCCCAAATAAGCATAGGCTAATTAGCTAAAATCATGTGACCATTTTCCATCAGATCCCCCTAGTAAAGGCTTTCTACTGACGCCTCTGCATCCCAGACTTCATTACTGCTCCTTCACAGTTATATACATAGTTTTTCTCATGAAATATTTCACAGAACTTTATCTTTTTTAAAAAAAAAATATTTTCTGCAGTTTCTTTCTGAGGTTTAAAATCTGAGTATATTTACATCTCTTCAAAAACATTAGGTAGCTATATAAGAAGAGTACTTATAAGATCCGTCGTTATAAACAGGATTTGACAGCTTTGTTACAAATGTTGTTAAGAGTCAAATGTGAACCCAGGCCTTCAGCACACAAGGCTAGGTGGCATCAGGAGTTCGTATCCGGCGGCCTGCAATCGCTGATATGACCCTAGCTTAACTGGAGATCGATTCGGGCCACATTATCATCCTGTGCCCTGGCACGGCGGCCAGAGGAAACGGCCCGGATGTTTAGAGAAAGCGATAAGCGTGTGTGCCGAAGGGGCCGAGCGCTGGACGCGTCAGCTGACTGGTCAGCTTGGAAAGCCAAACACAATCAGGGCTTCCCCCTTTGCCTGGCTGTGTCTCCCGCCTCTGCCTTCTGCAAAGCCGGATATGTGGAAATCTGTGTGTCTAGGGATAGCCAGGCTGAGTCACCGTATTGTACCAAACAACAGGGCTGTGCGCTGAGTTTAAGGGAGATGCAAGCCAGATGTGACAATAGCAGTCTTACTAATTATTATTTTAAGTATACTTTTACTTAATTTTTAATTAATTCTGTGAAAATATTATTTACAAAGAACTTCTAGCTATTTGTTTTTATTTTATTGAATCCATGTAATTTTTATGCAAAGGGCCCGATCATTTCATTACAGAGCTACAATACCACCAGAACCTTCTGGTGATATAATTCTCAGTTTGGATCATACCATCGGTGTTTGTTGAGGGTGAGTGTGTGTTGTGGGTATTATTGCATGGACTGCCTTTCCATTCAGGGCAACTCCTGTCTTTTTTGCCTGTGCTTAAAATAGCATGGCAGTGTTATAAATCTTATAGCATAAAGTGTATCTGTGCACCACCTGGTCCTGAATTGGGGCAGTTGCTTGTGGCCCACTGTCTCATGGGATTTGTAGTCTTCAAAATGTAGGCCACAGATTATAGGAAGAAAATGGATGCCCCCCCCCCCTTTCTGGCCAAGGTCTGCCATTCATACTACATGTCAAAAGGCTCTCAAACATGACATCTTCAGTTATCAAGCAGATGTGAGCTAACATTAGAACAACCAAGCGAGGCTAAAGGAAACCATCTCCCCTGCAATTAAGGGTTTGGTGCTAACGTCAAACTCCAGAGCATGGAAAAGCTAGGCTGCTTGCTAATGGGAAGCACGTGGACCAACTGGAAGAGTGATGTCATCCACTGCAACCTTAAATCTATGAGCCAACGTGAAGGTCACTCTGCGTCTCTAAAGAAGACGATTATTAGACTTAATACCTAGATTGCTTCCAACAGATGAATGATGACTGTGAGGCATAACCTAAGTTCAGTGCAAGGAATGAGGTCATTAAATTATAATTAATACCACGGTAACTGGTAATCTGTAAGGTGTAGGAATACGTTTAGTCAGTAACAGGGAAAGGAAATTTTATGTTTTTAATTGGGTGTCCAATCCGGACTGAGTACAAAGTTATGAGCTGGTACAATGAAATAAATAAAACGCATTAATGATGCATCGGGCTCTCCAGTGGAATATCATTCAGGGCCAACAGAAGCCTTCAGCTAACTGCAGATCATGAGTATTTGCCCGGCTCGGAATAACCCTCACACTGGCTGTGTAAATAGATGCCAAGGGATTTGTTCATGTTTGATAGCATCCTTCACAATACGGTCTTTCATTTTAAGCACATTGTAAGTCAGGACAATTTATACAAACAAAAATATCATCAATTACTGTCGCATGATTAATAAACTAGCATGTGCCAGCAAAAAAAATGATTACTGATTATTTGTCATTTATTTCTCTCTTTCGTCTTGGGCCACAGTAGGTATCTGATGGCTTTGAGCTTTGCGAGAGACTCGCTCCATGTTGAGGTGAAGCTTATAGCAGCCAGGCCGCTAAGTGTCACTGGGTGCGTCTTTCCTTCAAAGCATCCTGGGATGTAATTCCTGGCCTAAAGCTATGGAGGTACGATTGTGTAAGAGCCTCTGAGTTTGCACCCATGGAATCCACTGGTAATCACCGAAGATTAAAGTGAAATAGGGAAAGATTAATATCTACCAGGGCGACAATTATTATAGCGTATTTAATAACTATATTTTAAGCCCAAAGGTACTTAGACTCTAAAAGCTATTTCTGGACATTTCTGTTGTTAACTCGACATTAGCGGACCAAAGGGCATCCCATGCTTTGCTTAAACAAGCAGACTCTGATTGAGAAATAACAGGACAATGAAAGTGACTGACGGCTTCATTTAGTATATTGACCAATGCTTTGCTATTCCAGTAAAAATCTAATCAGACAGACAGGCAGACCGAAATGTGTGAAACGTGAACGCTGAAAGGCATTCTCCTAACCCGAGAGTTTCAATACAGGATCTGTCTCAGCCCTGGTCCTGCTGATGTGTTTACTCGCGGGAGGTCATATTGAAATCATAGCACTTACTTAACACTGGTGGGAATTTTACTTACACAAAAATGATCTGAGGGCAGAAAGAAAAATGATTGATTCAGACAGATAACCAATCAGATTGTAGAGGAGATGGGTCCAACCAGGTGGGACCAAGACATCTGATTGGTTGGCCCTGCCTCCTCTAATTGCTTGGACCCACCTCTTCTATACTCTGATTGGTTATCTCTCTGAAACAATCATTTTCCTTTCTGCCCACAGAACTTTTTTCTGTAAGTAAAACTCCCATGAGTTTGTCACAAACAGAGTGTATTCTGGCATTTTTAATCCTTTTCCCTTGGTCATGGAGCTTAAGAGGGCCCACCGCAAACCAGTTTACATGTTCATCTCAGGCCTCTGGTAGCTGATTAGACATCCTATTCCCTTGGAAACTCTTTGAAACGCTTGCCGTCTGCTCCCAAGCCTGAATGAGGCTCTACTTCTCTGATCCTGCTTAGTCTGGTCTGCAGATTCCCTCCATCTTGTATTTTCATAGGCTCTGACTTCAATATGGTGTAAGTTATGGTTGGTTTGACTTTAAAAATCTTTTTTATGATCTTACAGCCCTATTATGCTCCTTCTCAAAATGGCATTTTTGTTGTCAAATGAAAGCGCTTTTACAAGGTCTTTGAGTCCTAATATTTCTTTGAAGTGGCCTTATTAATATTTTCCCCATAGTTTCTCTTGCCTAAGATGACAGGATATTAACATGAAGTCGGGCACATGTAGGCTCAGATGTGCTCTCAGAACATGTTTGTTACTGGTAGTGCAGCAAATGGAAATGGCTCGACATTTTGTGAGCTCCTGTTTAGTGGTTAATTGGACCTTTAATCTAACTGGTGTATTTTCCCAAATACCTTCTCCACTTCACAGCCGTGATATCAGGGTGTCGAGGGCTTTCCGTGCAAGTCAAGTCTTGCTGAATAAAGGCTTTTTTTTGCCATGTTAAAAGTAACAATTACAAGCGATGTCTCGTCTTTGAGCATTTCTGTGCGAGACAAGTTCAAAGTTAACTGGGATTCACACAGCGTCTGTAGACGGGAACTTATGCAGCATCTTACCTTATATTAGTTTACGTAAAAAAGAGAAGCGATAAGATCATCATTTGCTTTAGTGGTGCAAAAGCACAATCCTGTGGTTTTAGTCAGTGGGAAATCCAACTGTCAAATTCATCTGCCGAAGCATGTTGAGTAAATACAGAGCTTTGGAATAATAACTGTAAGTATCTAATTATATGTGTTACAGAGGATCCCAGTCAAAGCTACATAGCGACTTAGATGGCAATTTCAAAGAAAGGTACAGTTTAGGTCAGTTTATAAACCTGGAAGTTTACATCTTCATACACTGACAAATACCAGGATCAAATTTCGAAGATCCGTGATATCCTTCTGCAGGCTGGTAAACTTCCATGCTACATGCTACGCTAGATAGTTATTACCGATTTTTACTTTTTTTCTATAAACCCTGCTAAAGTAATTTTCATGCAAATTCTCAAGTTGATGTGTCAGGTGCTTCAGGTAATACAGACGGGAACGGATATTTAATTATCAAATCCGGCATAACTAAATCCGCACTGACGTTGCTAAGCATTACTGCTGTAATTCAATGGTGAAATGGTCCAATTAGAATGAAACATTTCTTCAAACTTTATGGATAGTAAAAATTAATTTTGGTTTTGATCTTGACACAGACAGAGGGATAGGAGTAAGAATTGTGTTTGGCCGCAGTAAAAACCACTTCCGACTTTCAACTCTAATCCTATTAGCAATCCCTGACCCCGCATTCAAAGGCCTGAGCAAAGAGCTCTTAATCTCAGGGGAACCTACACAAAGATCACTGCTCCGTACGCTCCATAAAGACCCGTGACGGCAGCCTGGTTTAATGTGTGTGGTGAGAGATGAAGCGAACCTGCGTTACTGGGGGTCACACCAGCCTGAAATCTCCGATGAAGCCATCATAGAGGCATATCTCAATGAGGAGCACACTTCCTCCACCTGCTTCGCTTTTGTTTGCTCTGATGTCATCTTCCTTTGGGGACTGCAAGAAGGAAGGGAACCTATTGCTTCAATCACTTTTTGTATCAGCCATGTCATTAAAAGTACACAAGAATAAAAGACACTGATAGTCAAACGCAGCCTAATATATGAGTCGTATGTGTGTTCATACTGGTTTTCATTGCAGCCAATAGTGTCTGGCTTCTGAAACTTGGTCACCAAATGGAAGAGTCTACAGATAGAGGGGACTCCTGTATCTGTCCAACAGGACTGGCAAACCCTTCAGAGAGACCTGCTCACCAAAGAACTTTGAACTCTCGGCAGCTCTGTGGAGTTTGTGTTGGAACTGCCTTTGAGGGAACAGCCTGCTATCTCCATCAAGGAAAGACCGGACAGCTATATTAACAATCAAGAGTCAGAACTACTGGTTGTCCATCTGTCCATCATTTCCATCGTGATTTCTGATTCGCTGGCCACCTCCCAGGTGGGTGTCTCCTCAGCTAGGTTGCCATTTCATGACCCCTGCAAAATGCTGCCTTCTAGGAATTTTCTGGGAAATTGGTATCTTAAAAAATGTGCGACCCCCCGGCCCCCTCCACTGTGAACTTGGAAAACATTGGCCCGTGGGCGGCGTCCCCAGATTTTTGGCCAGTCTGCCGTTTGATGTGGGTCACTTCACAGGGCTGCCAGATCGGTACAGTAATGGGGGGGGGGGGTGTCGATTCAACAGGCTCCGTCAAAGTCACAGAAGACAGAAGAATCCAGAGGAGACTGATGTGGACCCCAGAGGCAGCTACAAGCTAATCATCTCCATCTGGACCTTCTCTCCAACCCAAGCACTTCATACGGAACAGCCATCGGTTTATGTCACCCCACATCCTTAGCAGAATTAAGTTTTAACCTGTGAATATGTTGGTTTGTGGCTCCATGAGTTAGACCTACTTTGAACTTAATAATCATTTATGGATGATTCACCTGCTCTGTTTTCTGTCCAACCCCAAACTGCACCCACAAAACACAGACAAGTCTGCCCATTTTTTTGTACCGCTACTGTTCCTGATCTTGAAGACGGTGTCCTTTCGGTTAAGGCCAATGGCGATACACACAAGTTGTTACAATCTTACATTGTTTTGGCAAACTTTGGTTTCCATAGCAGCACAGGTAACACTGACTCTCAGGTACTGCTCACTTATCACTCAGTGATGTCGATTTCCTGCCTCCAACAAAAACCTGTAATTAGTACAATAAACCTGGGTCACTTAGCAAGTCATTATTTATTCACACCAACAGTTCAAGGAGCACGTGTGCCAGAATCATCCATTTTAAACCATTTAATTTGTAATCAAAATACCATTTTGAGTATTGTGCATTTGGTAACAAAATTACACACAGCATGAAAGATGTTGGATGTTAGAGCTTCCAGGCAACAGAAAAAAGTGCAATAACATAAAGAAAGGAGTTGACATGTTTGGAGCCCCTTTGATGTCCTTTCGTGTGGTACGTGGCAAACACAAAGCCTGCTGGAGGACAGTCATCGTCATGGCTGCAGAACAGAGCAGTATGCATTGAATTATAGGGCCTCTCTTTACTAGCATGTAATACGGGCATGTTCTTCAAATAATAAAACACATATGGTAGTTTTATTCTCGATTTGGATGCTCTCCAGTTGTTTAAGAGCATCTGAGCAAACTACAACGAATGTGCAAATATATGACAGAATTTGTTGAAGTTATGGGAAACAAAACAACTGGCCATCAGTGAAATTTTTTCAATTCTCTCCAAAGAAGTTTTCCTGAAATCAACAAATTATGTGAATCTCTCTTAGAGTTTCAGCTCACTATGGGTTCATAATTATTTGCACTGTTTGAATTTCTAAAATCTCACGTGACACGGAGAACAACAGCAGATACTAAGAGTGACAGTGAGAAGATGGCAACAAGGAAATGTTTGGCTTTATTTAGCTCTGTTTTTGTCAGAAAAGGGGAAAGTTTTACAGTTGGCCTGGAAATGCCTTAATCCATTAAGTATCTGTTCCCTTGACTCTGTCAAGAAAGAATATCAGTTCTTCTAAGAGCTCATTTATAATGCTTAGGCAAACAAAAGTCATCCAGCCTCATCTTCCCTCAGTCAACAGAGGCAGGATTGAAAACTTTAAACCAGGGATTTAACCTCTACAATATTCCATAAATAGGAATAAGTCTTTTAGAATGGCAAAAAAATACTCCTACATTATGTACAGCCCAGCTGAAGAAAAACACTTCATAATGTTAGGTGAAAAAAATATCATTGCGGCAATTAGGAGAGAGCAGGGGTCTGCATCCCTGATCCTGGACCGGTGGTTAGGAGAGAGCACAGAGCAGGAGTCGGCATCCCTGATCCTGGACCGGCGGTATCCTGCAGGTTTTCCATTTTCCATCCTACCTAATGGCGCATCAGGCGGGACAGAAAATCATGCTGGATACTGGCACTGCAGGATCAGAGTTGCTATGCCTGGCATAGACACTGTGTCAGTGTGATGCAGATATTTAGGATAACTTCCTACACTGAAGAATGAGAGAAGAGAGAGTAGTTTATGTATGTATGCAACTGATTAAACAACATACAAAAGGTTACAGTTCTAGTTCAATGGCATGAGATCAACAGCGATGCTCTAAACCAGATTCTGGTAAAATCTAAAGTTGGGCTATACAACTGCATACATTTCATTAATTACCTCCTTTTGATACACAGTTGGTTTTGATTTTGGAATAAAATTGAATTATTATTGTTTATAATAGACTTTTTTTTGCAACATTTCTATTCTGAGAAATAATAACTTTTGGCAGTATTCTGCTTTTCTTGCTACAAAGTCCCAGAGTCTGCCAATGTCGGAATTGCTGGAGAAAAATGCAAGCTGTACAGAGCACAAAAGTTCCATGGGATTTGAACCTGCAACCTTCTGGTTCCTGGACTGTATAATTAAGGTGACGTGAAAGTGAAGCCTTTGTGATGAGGTAAATGAAATGAATGTGAAGGTGGAGGTGGGGGTGTTTTTTAATGACGTTATCACCCGGGTCTGGGATTTATGCCCAGACGAGGGTGAGGTGTCCTTCATTACGGCTGATTCTCAAACCATCTGCAGAAAGCTTGTGAAACCTAGTGTAGATCAGCACTTACACTCTGATGAGGTCCCATCTTTACCACAGCCAATGTGTGAGGGCCAGACCCCTCCCAAGGAACATGGATTTACGTTTGCCTCTTTCATGTCTCCAGTCTCCATATTGGGCTATATAAATCCTGGCCGCAAGACAGTGATTTTAATTTAATCGCTGTTGTACTTATCATTTTTATCAAGCACAGCCATCTCCGTAATTACAAACTGCTGCTTCAATCCCGTATATCACTTCTACTCAAGACAGGAAAACCATCAGAAAACAAGACATTTCTGTGAGATCCAGGAAAATCATTTGGATGAACACAAATATAGTTGTATTAATGTGTCAGTTGCTTAACTGTCTTTCTTTCAGTTGTATATTTCACTTTAGACGCCATCTGTGTTTCCTCAGTGATAAAGTATTTTCAAATTGCTCGAAACATCAAAACATTACATAGCGACGCTTGGACCGGATCCAGCCATTGCTAATGCTAAAGGGAGACAGCTAATAGCATTTAAACATACCAAGGCTGCAGTTAATTTTCCAGACTCCATTGTGTTCTGAGGATTAAACACACATATTTGAGGACATTATATGGCATGAAAGAAAGGCATTAAAAATATCAACAGTGGAGTATCGGCATGTGGAGTGTGTGTGTACATGTGTGTGTTTTTTGGGTTTGGGGTGATCTCACTACCCCCTCATTCCTCTCTCCGGTTCGGAATGGCTTCCAAACTGTTGACATCCGCGGCAGAGAGTAGCCTGGCCAACATTCACAGCTGTCACGCATTTTCGGCAGATTCGGGCCCGGGGCTTGGGGGCATTCCTCAGCCCTCGCACATCAGCTAAGCGGAATCGCCGTAAGCATGGGAAGTGGGCCCCGCACAGGGTTCGATTTACGCTGTGTTTGGTTTCCAAGGGGTTGCACCAGCAAGACCACAGTGCCCCTAGTGGCCTTCTTGGGTAACTGCACTATGCAGAGATGAGAGGGTGTGACAACATTGCTACATATGTCATGGGAAAAGGGTCAGAATGCGTCCAGTGGGCTGCTTGTATAAGTACATGGTGCAACTTGGCAGAGCTTGTTTCACTATGTGTATCTTCATTGATTCCCAGCCAGCCAGTTTCTTTATACTATTACAGCACAAGCTAATCAGAACAACATGAGTCGCACAAACAATGGTAGCAGATTTACATTAGCAACTGGGGATTAGCCACCATGTGTGTGCTTAATTAAAACAGCAAGGAATTACACAAGCGTAAACAAAGTACTCCCCATTTTCTATTTTCTGAATCTGGACAGGAAGTCCCGGACACGGCTCTGGGTCAGACATTGCAAACTCCCAGGTCTGCTGTTGCCATACATCACAAACATGTTCAGAATTTCCTCTGGCGTTTCTGTCCTTAGGAAATGCATCATTTCCTCCAGAAGTGACCTTTAAGCATTATTTTCTGGAACACGGTTGTGAAGTGGGAGGCTCGGCTGTTGTAATGTGATCGTCTCCTGTGCTTATTCCATTAGCTTCTTTCTGAGGCTACTTTAATTTTTACCTGCAAACACAGCTGACTTTTACTGGAGCAGTTCAGGTCTGGAGCGTTTTGGAGGTTCCAGACCGGTACCTTTAGCCCTCTGCTAATTCGCCAAAGGTGCTCACTGCAATATTTATTTCACGCTGACCCCGAGAATGGATCAGTGTTTCCTAGCCTGCCTCTGATTCCCCTTTAAACAATGCCTGTCCTCTATGTTTGACTTTTCCTCCCAGCAGCTCCAGTTACTTTTGACTCTCATGTTTGGATGTATTTGGGGGGCAGTGTGTGACTCAGCGGGTTATGACTCTGTGCCTGTAACTGGAAGGTCGCCTGAGGGCCACATGCTCCGGGGGGCGCTGCACGATGGCTGACCCTGCGCTGTGACCCCACGCTTGCTCTCACCTGTATACGTCGCTGTGTCTCACGGTAGGTGAAAAGAGATAAGGGAATCAATAAAGTATCACTATTCTGATCAATTTGGGATGAACTCATATGCTTTGGCCTCTCCACCTTTTCACCTGACTGTGAGGCTTCAGTCTGGTGCATTTGTCAGGAAAAGGACTCTTCTGCAGAAATGGAGAGAGCCCGGGGGAATGCTTCATGCTGTCATCGCTGAGCCAGGGAGGAGAATTCCAAGCTGACTTTGTGATGGTATTCACACCAACAACAATGGCAAAAAATGACAACAGACCCCAGCCCAAGCTGTGATTCGCTGTTGATTTTTTTTCCTTGGCTTTTTATGTGAATTCAGTCTCCGGACGTCTGTGGGAAAAGCCAGTGCCGTGGCCGGAAGTGAAGCAGCTTTTCCAGGGTTTCCATGACGGGCCACTGCATGACCAGGCGGCAGTGCCGTGGCCGGAATTGAAGCAGCTTTGCCAGGGTTTCCATGACGGGCCACTGCATGATCAGGCGGCAGTGCCGTGGCCGGAAGTGAAGCAGCTCTGCCAGGGTTTCCATGACGGGCCACTGCATGACCAGGCGGCAGTGCCGTGGCCGGAAGTGAAGCAGCTCTGCCAGGGTTTCCATGACGGGCCACTGCATGACCAGGCGGCAGTGCTGTGGCCGGAAGTGAAGCAGCTCTGCCAGGGTTTCCATGCACCCCCTGCTCCCACCTAGGGCAGGCCTCGGAGCCTCTGTCAGCACTGCAATTCATTTATGTAGTTTTTAATAGCTTTCTGATGATATTTCTACTTCGATATAGCCATATTTTTTATTTACATCCAAATGATTGCATTATAATAAAGCAGTGTTTCTTCGCCCTGTCCTCAGTGATACCCAGGCTGTCCACGCTTTTGTTCCTTTTGTTCACTTTAGCTCCCAACTCATTTCCTGATTCTTGATTGCTTTTGATTGTTCTTTATTGTATGATTATCTGCTACAGGTGCGCTGGGAGCTGGGAGGGACTGTCTGGGGGTCCCGAGGACCGGCCTGAGAAACGCTGAAATACAGTATTTAGCGATGCCTTAGTTTGGCCATTTTATTGTTTTTCATGTTAGGATATTTGATCAGCACGGTGGTCCCGCTAACGGCACACACTGTGAGTTCGGATCCCACTCTGTTCCCAGCCCAGCTCACTGTCTGTTGAGTTTGCATGTTCTTGCTGTTGGCGGCACACACTGTGGGTTCGGATCCCACCCTGTTCCCAGCCCAGCTCACTGTCTGTTGAGTTCGCATGTTCTTGCTGTTGGCGGCA
>JAOYFF010000051.1:5347188-5357644 GCA_025773925.1 Cryptomyrus ogoouensis
TGGTAAGGAGGCCTCCTTAAGGAATTTCCCTTTTGGACCTCGCAGATGTGACAGTGTCTGCATCGCAGTGGGCCTTCAGTCTGGTAAGGAGGCCTCCTTAAGGAATTTCCCTTTTGGACCTCGCAGATGTGACAGTGTCTGCATCGCAGTGGGCCTTCCACATGCCCACAGATGTGGGCAAGAGCATCTTACATCAATCCAGGCGCAGCATGCAGCATGCGTGAAGACAGAGCTGATGGTGGATGAGTTGATACTGCACAGGTTTTAAAGCTGCCATGTCAATATTTTATCTTTTTTTCCATGCTTAAGCACTGTCAAAAAGTTTTGATCTTCCCACGACTCCAGGTTTACCCGCCCCCCGGTCTCAACACCACCTGGAGGGCTTCTAGCCTTTGATCAGGCATATCCTGGGCCACCAAGGTAGAAAAAAATATAGAACTGCTTTGATAGGCTTGGGCGGGTCATCTGAGTCTTTTGTCCTTTCTTCTCTGTTCTGAGAGGATGTTGTACCATACAGGGAGCCCTGGAACAGTGCATCACCACACACACCTCAGCCATCAAGCTGATGATGGAAGGCTGACTGTGACCAGAAGCCTGTAAAAGGCACCTGTGTGTGTTTCTGAAGCACATAAACCTGATATAGCTTTTTAAAATCATTCTACTCCAAAGAAACCCAGAAAACATCCATCAGGGGCCTGTATCACAGAGCCAGAATTCTTGTCAGATTTAAGGCGCCCCAGTTTAAATCGACTTCATCTTCATTCACCTATATATTACAGATCCTTTTATTGGCCGTTCCTCCCAATCACACCCTTCCAGGTCTCACTGCCCTTACCCATGTGAGCGTTAAAGTCCCCCAGCAGGACAATGGAGTCCCCAGAAGGGGGGGCCTTCCAACATCCCATCCAAGGTCTCCAAGAAGGCCAGATACTCTGAGCTGGTGTTTGGTGCAAACGCACAAAGTACAGTCAGAACCCGACTATATGGAACTGAGTCTGGACTCTCTCCAGGAGTTTGGTTCCAATGGTTCCAGAGCCCGAGCTGTGCGTCGAGGTGAGCCCGACTATATCTGGTCAGTATCTCTCTCCCTCCCACAGCAGCTCAGGCTCCTTTCCCACCAGAGAGGTTACATTCCACGTGTCTATAGATAGATTTGGTTGCCGATGATCGGTCCGCTGAGGCCCCTCACCCTAACCCTAAGCCTAACCCTAAACCTAAGCCTAACCCACCCAATCTACACTGCATGGCCCTCCTGCAGGGGGTGGGCCCACAGGAGAGCGGGTCCATGTAAGCCTTTCAGACTATGCCAGGCAGACCCCAAGCGTAGGGGCCCGGCCTCCAAGCGCTCACCCATGAGCTTCCTCCATGGAGGGACCCTGGTCTCCCCAATCTAGGCGGGGTCACATCTCCGTCTATGGTAACTGTCATGGGGGTCTATGTGAATGGCACTTAGTCCGGCCGCTCACCCAGGACCAACTTGCCATGGGAGACCCTACCGGGGGCAGTTACCCCTGACAACATAACTTCTATGATCACAGAGGCCCACGAACCCCTCCACCTCAATAAGGTGATTCAAGGAGAGGAACAGATTAAAGGGTTAAATTCATACGATTACAAGTCGTAAGTTCATAGCCTATGATGTATAAACAAAATCTTTGATTACATTGCATAAATGTATATATTTGAATATTTGCATCTTGTGTATATCACGATCATTTTCGATGGGAACCATCTGTGTGTATTTCTGAAATCAGCAGCTCGGTCAGTTTGCTTCCTTTACAACTGTCCACGAGCTCATTTCGCAAACACACTTGCATATTCAATATTTTATAACCTGTTATAGTTTTTGGAGGCTTGCTAATTGGCCGGCACACAGGCTGAGGGAGCTGGGGTTTATTAACAGGTGAGGAAATCATTGGACGTCCCCAGCTGCTGTTAATCAGGATTGGAGCCTGTGTGGAGCCAGGCAGCGGCCTGGGGTGTAGGCTCAGTGGGCGGAGCCAGGCAGCGGCCTGGGGTGTAGGCTCAGTGGGCGGAGCTAGGCAGAAATAAACGCTCCCTGCTGCAAAAGTGTGAAAGGACACAGCTTCTAGAGCCTCTGACTTTGTGAACTCCAATTGATTTAGGCCGTCGGTCCCTCTAGACGCTTTGCATATTTCACACAGGGAATGACAGTTTTATGCATCTTCTCAAAGGGTTCTTGTGCTGGTGCCTTGGTGCCGGTAACTATCGTGTTCATGAAAATTTACTTCGAGACATAATGAGCTCTTTCACAGGATGTGTCCGCGGCATGCAAAATATTTACGGTTTGTTTATGACTGGCTGACATTAATTACTTTGCTTTTTCTACCAAGACTGGTTGAGCATTGACTTTGTTTCATGACCAGCTTCAGGTTCATGCGCTGCGACGCTGCTAAGCTGAATGTTGTGATTTATGACAGAGCACACAGCAGACGCGACACATTTCGAAATCCTGAAACGTAAAACACAAAAAGGCTG
This sequence comes from Cryptomyrus ogoouensis, assembly GCA_025773925.1. Classification (NCBI taxonomy): domain Eukaryota; kingdom Metazoa; phylum Chordata; class Actinopteri; order Osteoglossiformes; family Mormyridae; genus Cryptomyrus; species Cryptomyrus ogoouensis. Next base: position 5,349,688 of record JAOYFF010000051.1, read on the forward strand.
GAGGTGCAGGAGGTCAAAGCTGTGAAACTGTCCACACTGACTCCACATGCCTGCAAGTCCTTTAATAAAGCAGGTCTAGGACACATAGGTAGGTAGGAAATCTCCTCTTGTTCTACCGAATATTTTTACGGGTGATTAAGGAGATAACATCTCCATGTTCTGCAAAAACAACAAAAGTATAAATTAAGGTTGAATGGAACATTAAAAAAAGACTTCATAGTTACAACATACATCAGAAATTAAATGAATCACACAGTTACCTCTGACCTTTCATGCTTATTTAGTGACAAACCATAAAGAATTGCATTAATATCTAATATGTCGCATGTATAAAGATCACAATGTTGACCAATCTGGCAACACAGCTCATCAGACACTTTTGAAATCTGGAGCTGAATTGAGTTTGCAGCATTAGCAATGTTATCAGGTCATAAGTTTACTTCAGAAGACGAGAAGTTCCCATTGGACATGTTGAGCAATGCTGTGGAAGATTGATGATTATATTGGTTTCCACAGCATGTGAAGCTCTGAAGAACAGCACCAAGGGTTCCAAGTTTAAATAAGAAGCTTCTGCTGTAAGCAGTACAAAGTGTGTAAGACAGAGGAAAGTTTGGCTTTTAAGTTTCTACAAGCGCTAACAGTCTGCAGAGGGTCCCAGTGGAGCTCAGTCGCCACTCTAATGGTGTGGTTTGTGATATCACATCGCATGATTTATACTTTTAATAATGGGATATTCCTAAGTCTTTGTTCCTTGCGTTCACTATCAGCAGAATCGAGTGTGTTAATATTTAGCACTGGGGTTTCCACTAACAAATGAAATACTGGGAGACAGATTTACTGATAGCGACGCGCTAAGAGACGGATCATAAAACGGGACGTCGGTGAGGAATGAGTTCCGGATTCCATAAACAGAGAGTCCAAGGTTTTCATTTTCAGTCTTTGCTTGAAAGTAGAGAGCTGCACTTTTGACTGTAATGGGAATACATCGGAAAAACGCATCCCTCACTGAACCGTTGGGCAGCCATCTTGCCTTTACTGATTGTCACTGTTTTTACAAGATTTTTCTCTTGCCATGGAATGGTATGAGAGAGATATTTTTTTCATTTTTTGACAGAGGAAATGATCCTCATCAAAATAAATATATGTCTACGTAAGCATGTGTTTGACTTTTTATTTATCTTACAGGCTAGAAAAGTTAATATAAACACACACCTGAGTGAAGTATAAGTGTTATATAGAAATGTAAACACGAGTGTATCACAGCATGCTGATGATTGTGTGACATGCTTCACTGGCAAGAGAATCCCAGGAAAAAAAGCATTTTGGTGAACACCTGGTACATTACCATGTGATGTGTAGACTTGCCGTAGGCCAAATATCCAATGAACTTTCTGTTATTAAACACCATGGTGTGTATGATGCATGCCTGTCTGTATTTTTAATCTTTGTATTAAACTGTAACCTTAGCCCAGAAGAGAGGCATATCCAGGAACCCACATCAGACAAGGGGCCTGCCTTTTAAAGCCTTCACTATTTTCCTTTGTTATCATTACTGTATAGAGTTTCAGTTTTCTGTTCCTCTTTTGTTGAAACAGACTCATGAGAGTCTGAGTGATACTAATAAAGTCTTTGACAGAGGTGAAATACAATCATTTGCCTGAGTGATGTCACCTCAGAAAAACGTATAAGCGCTTGAACCAGACAATACGTATGGCTTCTCCAGGTACAACAGCACAGTCTGGGGATCCTGTCATTGGCTAAGCACATTTTTTGTTAGCCATTTACCAGTAACTTCGCAGCTGATCACTAGCAAGATATATGACCAGGTCAGCGGAATAGACCCGAGGACTGATATGCATGAGCTGTTGGTGAAAGATCTAACTGTTAACAGGGATACGTTATATACCAGTAGAGCTATTTTAAATCGGTTACTCAGAAGTACTGTGCCAAAGGCATATTTGAGACACATTATGAGAACGGGGGGCCATGTTTATGGGGGGGGGGAGCAATAATACAAATAATAAATACAGAAAGGTTAACTAAACATAACATGACATTTTGCTAAAATTGCATTTAATTACAACTGAGCTAAAAATAAGGATGATAAAAAATATCCACAGTCCAAAATAAAAACTGACAGATTTTACAGATTACCGGTAATATTTAACAAACCAGACAGTAAATCCCACGAGTGACATAAAACCCTGTGAAAAACGATGTTCCCCTCATTTTACTCACTATTGCACATTTTGACACTGAATATAATCAGATTCTCAAACAAAACTAATTACACTAACAAATGAACCATTAAAACCAAACAATGATATTTCTCCTATTTATTTAATAAAAACCTGATACTCCTTATGGAAAAAGGCAGTGCTTCATGCGCATAACTGGGTACACCATTTCAAGCATTAATAACTGTAATGAAACGTTTCCTGTAAATACGGGTCTGATGCTCAGAGCACCTTGGATGAATGTGTCTTGGGTTCCCCTGACATCGTTCTCTTTACAAGCATATCAAACAATTTCCTTCAGGATAATAAAAGTCTTTTCATTCTGATGAACTCATTTCAGGTTTATTCTAGGCCAGTCCACAACTTAAATTCTCTTCTTATGTAATTACTTTGACACAGACTTTCCAGGAATAATTTAAATTTCTATTCTGCTCCATGACCCAGCTGTGCTTCATTTAAGATGCGTTAGCATTCTCTGGTAATATTTTCTGGTACAGCTTGACTGTTTTGGCCACTGTACACAATTATGCATATTGATCTGTCCATCTTCAGAAAGCCAGCCACTACCTATTGTCATATCTCTCTGGCCATTTGCATTGTCTTGATTAATATGTTGCAGTATTATACTATGCTCTGCTGTTTGTGCTATAATATATACAAAACCCTTTAGTTTGTTGAAATATCATTCCAGTCTCAGTTGAAAGCCTTTATTGTCATTGTACAACTAGAAAGCACAATGAAATTCAATCAGCTATTGGGTCTCAGGGCCTCGCTCAAAGGCCCAGTAGTGACACGACTAGTCTGCATGCCTTGGGATTCCGACCAGCAACCCTCCAGGCCTCCAGACAGTAGGTCACACAGGTTTCTCATAGCTGTAGGGATTACTTGCCCCCTGGATGTCAGTCAATCACAAAGCAAATGAGGAAAAACATCTATACAAAACATCTATACATCCAACAAAAATGAACAAATCTAACAAAAGCATGTAACATCTGTACATTAACATTTTGACTGTGGCAGAAACATCACACAAACGTGGGGGAAAAGCCAACCACATTAATTCTCTTATTAAGTACATTGTGCAGCATTGAAACTCATGGTACCTCAGGTGGAAACTGTCAAATCCATTTGAATGTCAAAGCTTTCGGGTTATTGCTTGAAATCACTGAAGTTCTGACCATGCTTGCAGCACTGAAAATCCTCTGGCTGCTGAGTGACCTTAGGAGGGGACACATTTTTTCCTGATGCGCCTGCGGATTCTCCACCTTTTTTATTCTTCCTCTGCGTTGCACCAGTGTTTCTCCCGGTGGCTGTCGACACGCGAACGGCCTCCCTCCAGGGGCCTCATTAGAGCGCAAGCCACACACGGGGAGAAAAGGCACGGCTTTTACAGACGGGAAGGCAGAATTTGGAGGCGGCCTGTGCTCTAATTGTTACCATGACTGCTTTTCATTGGATCGGTATCGGTTATGATCCATAAGAGGGCTGTGAAACAGCAACGTGTTCCAGGGAAACAAAAAAAAAGAGGAAACAGTTTTCCTCCTGGCTGCCGTACAAGCCCGATAAGATGGCCTCCAGTTCAGCAATCAGCCGCTGTTCCAGATAAGGTCACTCTCTGGAGTGGGCCAGGAACTCGCCCTGAGAGGCTGTGTGACGGGTAAACAACAGGAAGGAAACAACCAATTAGGGATTTCATTAAAAACTCTTTATTGGAGCCTTAGTGCACTGCAGCATCACAGGCTACATATTAGAAACGTGACAGTGTTTCATGATAGTAATTAATTTTTCAACTTAAATGACCTTACTTGAAGCGTGCAACCTTTATTTTTATTTCTCAATACAGTGATAAAGTCAAAATATTCTGTTACTTTTCAAAAGTAATCTTTATTTGTTTAATGTATACAGCTTTAGGATCAGCCAGCTGTCACTGCAGAGACTTTCTTTTCAAGACAATAACTCAAAAAGTATTTGATAGCTCTTTTTGCAGAGGCATTGTACTGGGGACAAACTAGAACTGGTAATATTTTGAGTCAGATCTCCCCAAAATTCAAGTAGCACTGTATAGTGGTAACAGTTTAAAGGCCAGTTTTGACACTTAATCTTATCAGGATGATAGCTCAAAACATATTTTGAAGGGTCTTTTTCAAACTCTGCAGACACATTATATAAGTAAGGAACTGGATGTGTTCAAATTTTGGGACAAATCACCCCAAAACTGAAGCAACAGCACTTAGTGACACCAAAGGGGACCACCTGGACAGCTGGAAAAGCATCCCAGGAGGTGACCTCATGTATAGCTTAAAATAAATTTGTAATTGCTACAAAATATATTAAAATCCTTATTATGTTAAATGTAGATTTATTACTGACTTTTTAAAAATATGGCAACAGGGGAAAATAGCATAATAAACTGTTGTTGTATATATAGAGTATTATATCTAGCCATGAAAATGTTTAGAAAAATGAGATATACCTCGGACACAAAGTATAGTATGACTAAATGATATACCATGTGTTTTAATGTGATGTTTCATGTGGTGGACTTAAAATCCAAATGTATCTTTAAAAATGATATCGCTGAAAGGTACAACAGCTGCAGTCTGATCTGAAATCCAGGAAAAGGTAGAACGAGAGCCCAGTCTGGCCAGTTCTGTGCTCTTTTTGGTTTCCAGATAATGAGTTTGTTAAAATGCTCAGGAAGAGCAACTGGTTTTCTTCATTTGATACTGAAACTTCAGCTACTGCCGACGGCCAAAGTGCGTTATTCTTTTTGTCCACGATACGTGCATTAAGATAAGATAATCCTTTATTAGCTTTATTTATATTCCTATTTTGTGTTTGTTTTGTTAAACACTAGAGAAAGTTCAGGATGCAGTCGAGGATTTTGTTTTTCAGAACAGAATGATCACATTTGCCTGGGTGAAACGGAATGATCACATTTGCCTGGGTGAAACGGAATGATCACATTTGCCACATTTGCAAACGTTTCCTTTGTTCTCCCCTGAAATAAAGTCAGATATCTGTCTTATGTCAAAGTCACAACACCCTGGTGTCCACTTCCACTTTTCCATTGGACGTTCTTAACAGCTCTGGAAGATACGTGCCATCTCTAAGATAGCAAAGGAAGTCTGGAGATAAGCTCAACAGTGTTGCCTCCCAGAAAGTCAATCATTTGTGGTGGTTTGAATGTGAAAGCCTGCTTATTGGTCCCACTGTACCAGTGTTTCTCAGTTCAGACCATGGGGACCCCCCCTTTTTGCTCCCGCCCAGCTCCTGCAAAAATGCAAGTGTATATCACTGCAGCTGGGTACCAAGTGTTGAGTAGGAGGGGTAATGTTGAGTAGGAGGGGCAATGTCAAGTAGGAGGGGTTTATCACGAGGGGTAAGAGGAGATTTTGGTTAGGGTTGGGATTAGGGTATCAGATGATAACAGTTATAAACCCCTCCTGTATTGAGCCTCCTATTTTACATGGCCCCTCCTATATGACACTGCCCCTCCTATATGACACTGCCCCTCCTATATGACACTGCCCCTCCTGTACGACATTGCCCCTCCATCAAAAGGCTCCTCCAGACCAATGTCCCATCTCACCCCCATAGGTCAGCAAATCAACATCGCTTGGAGCTCCTTCCACCACGTGAGACTCCAGACGTTTCTCTTGTGTGGTTCCTCGATGGTGTAATGAGCTGCCAAACCACGTCCAGTCATCAGACTCCCTCCCACCATCGAGAAATGCCTCAAGACCCATCTGTCCCATGAATCTCTACTAGCTTGATGCCTCCTTACCTTCCCTGCATGTTCTCATGCTGCACTTCTGCTCCTTGAATTGTATTACTAGTTTCCTGCTTTATAACCTCGTGTGTAGTTCCTGCTCCAATACGACTTATAATTGTACCTGGGCAGTCACTGGAATCTCAGCCTAGCTGCATATACGTCCAGTCCACTCGTCACTGGAATCTCAGCCTAGCTGCATATACGCCCAGTCCACTCGTCACTGGAAGCTCAGCTTAGCTGCACTTTTGCTTAGTTGACTCCTTGACAGCATGTATGTTTGCAATGTGCTATTTGTCTCACTTTTATGTTGCTTTGGACAAAGGCATCTGCTAAATGTATAAAATATAACTGTAAATTTAGTTTGACTTTGGCCCGGTTTAGCATATGACTATTTGGCCTCATCACAGCTTTAGCAGACCTTCTGTTCTGCAGTGATCAAATGTGTATGTGTGGACAACCTGGTCCATGCATCCACTGTAAATGCCATCATGCACAATGACTTTTTTATAGAAACTGAATCAAGGGGGGTGGGGGATGAAATGAAAGGGGAAAACAAACCAGCAACACTGTTTAATTTTTCTTTTTGTTTTGACTTTACAAACAATGGCAGTTTCCTCAGCACACCGATTCCTGGAATAGAATTATTGTAATTTCCAGCATCATTGCCGCTGGGAATTTTGACTCTTGAAAACAACCAAAAACGGAATATAAAACAGTTCCGCGACTCCTGTCTCGGACTATTTTTGAGGTGAATGTTTTTGGTCTCGGTTGTTTTGTCCCTTAAACTCCTGATTCCAGTTTGTTCAGTTTTATTTATAAAATATGAAGAAATATTAATACCTGGCTGCAGGCATGTTTATGAATTGTATTTACTTTAACATTTTGGAAACAACTTAGAAATGATTTCGACATGTCACTGAAGGAAATGGCTGTATTGATTTAACTTATTTTACTTATTATTAATCTAAACCATAATGTTCTGTAGGCATAACACATGTTTGTTTCAATATGTAATAAGTTTGTGTTTTGCATAAACACATAGTATTTGTGTGTAAGCATATGACAGCAAAAATACTTGCGTTGAAAATGTTAAATGTCCACATGGGCTCCTTCGCTTACCAGGGACTCTTTGTCGTTCCTCTCAGTTGCTCAAGGACTCTAAACTCTGCCTCCACGTTTCACATTCTGGTATCTCCTGGAGTCTTCCTCAGGAGCCTCGTGAAATTGTCCAGGCCTTTTAAATGACAGCTTGCAGACATGTCATATAAAGTCCTGCTTGGAATAGATACTTGTCATGGTACGTTAAAATGTATTAGCATCCGGCTAGACGGCAGCTCCCCTGAGGAGAAGAAAAGGAGCAGGACAGAGGGATACGAGTGGAGGTAAAGAGGGCTGCGGAGGGAAGTGGGTGAATGAATCATCGGAGAAAAGGGAAAGACCTGATCGCCTCCACATCTTCTACATACCTCACTGACAGATGAACATGTTCCACTGAAACCAGGCTCGTCATGACAACCTGACCAGAAAAACACTGATACACTCCTAAAGAGGTTTCATTACTGCCTGACTTTTATATGCTCTTATCTAGGTTGTGAAGTGACATGACAAATAAAAGGAAATGTACAGTAAATAAAACTGACTTATGTTCACATATATATCAGTTAGTGATAATGCACTAACTGGGTTTAAGGCGATGATGATTTTCGTTTTAGATTATATCATGGGTTTATGAAGCATTATTTATTTATTCTTGTTTTTTTACATTAGGTTAGCTTTGATCAGTTATTACTACATTCCTTTAACTTCACTATTTCAGAAATCCTTATCTACTGGTGTGGTACCTTCTGACTGGAAGCATGTTAATATAGCACCCATATTCAAAAAAGGGGATAGAAGTAATCCAGCAAACTATAGGCCAATCAGTTTAACTTGCATAACTGGAAAA
>JAOYFF010000051.1:5368014-5384830 GCA_025773925.1 Cryptomyrus ogoouensis
TCTGATTCAATGTGCCTTATCCTGTGCCTCATCATTTTCTGATTCAATGTGCCTTATCCTGTGCTTCATCATTGTCTGATTCCATGTGCCTTATCCTGTGCCTCATCATTTTCTGATTCAATGTGCCTTATCCTGTGCTTCATCATTGTCTGATTCAATGTGCCTTATCCTGTGCTTCATCATTGTCTGATTCAATGTGCCTTATCCTGTGCCTCATCATTTTCTGATTCAATGTGCCTTATCCTGTGCTTCATCATTGTCTGATTCCATGTGCCTTATCCTGTGCCTCATCATTGTCTGATTCAATGTGCCTTATCCTGTGCCTCATCATTTTCTGATTCCATGAGCTCATGTGTCACACGAGCAACGAAAATACAGGAACCACATCGTCTCTGAAAGTCATTTTTACGATCTTTTGCTGGACATCAGGAAAATGTCTTACCCATTTCCAGGTTGATTCTCACAGATGAGAGTCTGAGATGTTTTGTTTCATCTTGTCTTTGCAACTTCTGCTTTTCAGCCAGGATAAATACAAAAGAGCAGTTGAGGTCGCCATCTAGTGGCCAAGAGTGATCTTGCAGATACTGCTGTGGCATTTGGGTACATCAAACACAAAGCAATGTAACAATTTGGATAATTTTATTTAAATTTTGTAAATTATGGTGAATTGTTTTGATAAATAGTATCATTAACAGGGAAGCGCGGTAGATTAGCACTGTGGTGTCACACCACCAGGGTTCTGTGCTCAGTTCTTGCCGCAGTTGGTTTCCTTCAGGTACTTTGGTTAATTGTATTTTCAATTTTACAGAACAAAGGAACATGGTTGGGATGGATCAGTGTCTTCTCCTTTGCGCTAGTGTTTGAGTGTGTTCCCTGTGATGGACCTGGATGTTCACCAGGGAATTCTGCGCCTTGTGACCCATGCTTCCTAGAATAGGATTCAGTGAGCATTCATTGAATACATTATTATTAACAATAATTAGCTGACACTTTTTTTGTTATGGTTTCGTGTTGTATTTTTCTGAGGATATAGATTGTGTAGCAGGTGTCTGTCTCAAATCGTTGGGTTTCACCACATTGCGCATGCAGACCTACATAATCAGCCTGTGCTTTCATTATTAGCAATAAATTCTTAATAAAGATTATTATAAATACAAATAATACATAAGGCTGTATAAGATTTTTTCTCGACGGCAAAATGTAGTTAACTCATTAATCTATACATTTTAAAACACACTATAACTGTCCTTCAGATTAATTTTAAATGTGCATTTCAAATTATGCTTTTTTTTTACAAACGGTGTAAAAACCTATAATAACAGTGTATAATTAAATCAAGCTATGATTCATGCAAACATTTATGACTCCTATAGTCCTTTGGCATTTCTTCAAGCTTCCACTATCCAAAGTGCAGAGCTGAAGGTATTATATATATACTTTATACAAAACATATTTTTATTAATCTTGCCCTTGTTCTACATATAATTTAGATTGTGTGTCTTTGCGGCAGGTGATTTATAAAGGTTAAGATCTGAAATCATGGTGCTTATTTGTGGAGGCTTATGCTGTGCTGCTCATGAAAGGGATCTGGGGGGTTTTGTTCTGCTAATTATGAGTTTACACAAAAGTTGAAGAATGTGCAGTAATTCAGGGACACACATGGCAGCCCAGTGATCAAAGGGGAATTACAAGTGACTTTCCTTTCCTGAGCTCCATTGTCAAAGCTCAATATAGAGTGTCTGTCCCTTTGTGCTGAAAAATAGCCTTACATTTTTCTAATTAAAGGGGCCAAATATCTGTCCCCTGTGGTTGGTTGAGGGCTGGAGCGGGGGCGGGGCTGGGGGCGGGCTGGTGCTGAGGATATTCCAAGCCTGGTCTGAATGGGGGGGGCTGAGCTGCGGGGTATAGGCCCGAAAAAGCTGCCCGCAGGGTTTCCCTTTCAGGACACGGCCCGGCGATCAGCTTCGGCTCCTGCTTTGAACTCGTTGGACTCGTTGCCTGGCAACAGGTGCTCAGCAACCCACTCGGAGAGCACCTACAGTCCACAGCAGCAGACCGCACCAGCACGAATGACTGTGGTCACAAAACTGAGACCGACACCTCCTGGTATCTATACCCCCCCTGCGTACAAGCAGACCGCACCAGAACGAGGGACTGTGGTCACGAACACCGGGACCGACACCTCCTGGTATCTATACCCTCCCTTGCGTACAAGCAGACCGCACCAGCACGAGTGACTGTGGTCACGAACACCGGGACCGACACCTCCTGGTATCTATACCCCCCGCTGCGTACAAGCAGACCGCACCAGCACAAGTGACTGTGGTCACGAACACTGGGACCGACACCTCCTGGTATCTATACCCTCCCTTGTGTACATTGACTCATAACCTCCAGTGCTTGGGATGTCATTTGAATTCTTTAAAATCTTCATTGAATGTAATATGTGTGACAATCCTTCCATTCATACAGTTCTGTATTTTACAGAAGCAACCAAGAAAAAATGCCTCATTTGAGGTTATAAAAGACAGGGACCCTTTTGGGATTAAAGCCAGAGAATCTTATCATGAATCCTGAAGGTAGCTACTGCCCATAACTCATTATGGTGTAAAATCTACAGGATGAGTGTAAATTATCAGGACTGCCTTCACATTTAACCAATCGTTTGAGTGTAAATTATCGGGACTGCCTTCACATTTAACCAATCGTTTGAGTGTAAATTATCGGGACTGCCTTCACATTTAATCAATCGTTCTGTTCTTTATTATCAGTGTGATACATGAGGGTGGTTGGTAAGTAAAATTCATAGATTTTTATGGACTGAAATTATATTGGTTAGAAGATAAAACTGCACAAGCAAAAATAAAGAGGTGACAAACCACTTCAACTCTGATTGATCTCCTTGATCATATAGATCAGCTACAGACTGAAGACGTGTCTCAAGCAGGAAGGTGACAGGAGAGTGACAGAAGAGTGACCGGGAAGTGACAGAAGAGTGCTTCCCGTACACAGAGCACACAAGCCTAGTGTGAGTCACACACAGGGTCTGACAGTCAGCAAAAACAAACCTGCATACCTGTGGAATACTTGGAAGCCGGCCCCTATTTTTAAGGTTTATTTCAGTTCTAAGAACAAAAGCTGAATTTTTCAATATATATTTTAACTGTAAAAGATTGAGTTACATCTAGAAAGAATGTTGTGGCCCAACACAGCTGACAGGTGTAATTAGTTTCCCCCTAACCACAGAGCTAAAGCCAAAAGCATTTCATTCTTCCTTTAGAGCTTGGAGAATAAAGGAAAATTCTCCCCTAAGTAAATTCCAGCAGTATGTCCTGTGTACAGAAGTGTTTACCAGTGTGACAGATAAACCTTCCATTCAGCCCACCATTCAGTGTTCTGCAAAGGAACATTGTCTTTTGAAAACCATAATGCATTCTCAGCTGTCATACAATTCAGCCAGTTTGTGTAGAATTTCCAGAGATTCCCTTAAGTTCATAACAGAGATCTTCAACATTAAAGTTCACATTTTCATAAACACACACATTTACTGTATAAGTGACAAATAATATGAACTTGGTTCAGAAGAGTGCAGAAATTTATCATTTCAAGGATTCATTTTAGTCCCAGGAACACGGTGAAACACTTTGCATGGCCACCAATGTTGCGAAATTCAGATTCATGCCTGATCTTTGAGACTGGACTACATTTATGTCTTCTTGAGCGATGTTAGACACGTGACCCTGGCTGAAGGGATCCCCCATAATACGCAGCCCAACGTGATTTGATGCAATAATGTAACGGCTAACAGAGTAATGTAACGGCTAACCGAGTAATGTAACAGCTAACGGAGTAATGTAACAGCTAACAGAGCAATGTAGCGGCTAACAGAGTAATGTAACGGCTAACAGAGCAATGTAACAGCTAACAGAGTAATGTAACTGCTAACAGAGCAATGTAACGGCTAACAGAGTAATGTAAAGGCTAACAGAGTAATGTAACGGCTAACAGAGCAATGTAACGGCTAACAGAGTAATGTAACAGCTAACAGAGCTTCCCCTGACTAACAGCCTATGAGGCACAATATTCTTCATATTTACTAGATCACATATGTATATTTGGGTCATTCTCACGAACCTGACAATTTTTCAACAAATATTTACAATGAAATAGTGTTTGTTTTTTTTGTGGAGCTATTGACATCACCTTAACCTTTTAGGTATATTAAAACTAAATCATTAACCATTTACCCAAAACAAGCAGCCAGAAATAACATTAAGAGTTTTAAAGTCAAATACTTTTGTCATTTTCCATAGCTGGATTTGGCGAAATATTTTTATTACAGAAATATATGGTAATATAACAAAACTGATATTTATATAACTTCATCCTGTCTTCAAAACAAATTTTAAAAATGAGTGAAAGCTGATATGATACAGTAATGAGTTTGTGAGAACAGCCTGTTTCTTTGATATAACACATGACCCTGCTTCATTTGCCTCATTTGCCACATTTGCCTAATATTGACACATTAGATGGAGTCAGTATCATGGACCTGTACTACTGCTAAGATTTGCCAGTGATTAAAGACGTTTCTGAGGGAGACAATTTAATTCTCAGTGAGTAGTGGTGCCCTCCTGTACTTCACTAGTCTGATGAGCCATTGACAGTGTTTTGTTTTTTTTTCCACTGGGCTGCCCTGTGAAAAAGCAGCAGCACGCTGGGAAAAGGAGAATTGATTCAGCAAAGGTTTATAAAAGGCCCAGAACAGGCCTTTCTCTTCACTTCCTGTGCCGTCCAGGACGCTTCCTGCCTGGTCTGTGCACAGGCTTGCGAGTACAATCAGGCTGAATGGGGTGTGGGAGCCACAGACAGCCGGCTGGCATTCAGGCCCTGGCACAGATCCGGGCGGATTACTGCCGTCACCATCAGTAAGCGCTGGTGAAAGGGCTGCCTTTTCAGGTGGCATAAACTGCTTTGGTACAACACGCCATTAGCGGGGAGCTGACGGCTTTTCGAAGGAGGGACTCTGGGGAAGGGCTTTCCTATGAATGGTGAGGAGTATGCATGGGTAAGGACAAGCTAGCTAGGGGTTAGCTTAGCTGGCTGCATTTCCCAGTCTAAGTTAGCTTAGCGATAAGGACAAGGTAGCTAGCGGCTAGCTTAGCTGGCTGCATTTTTTCCAGTCTAAGTTAGCCTTAGCGATAAGGACAAGCTAGCTAGCGGCTAGCTTAGCTGGCTGCATTTTCCAATCTAGTTAGCCTTAGCGTTAAGTCGTGTTAAGCATCCTCTGTGAAAACTGAGCTATAAACTGCATACAGTGTTCTCCTCCAGTTTTGTCCGGAGGTGTGTCATACACCCATCGTTTTCCAGCCTTGCTGTTGTGTCAGGAGCAGGTCTGCCGGTGCTCCCTGGAATCCCCCACCGAGTGCATCTGATTCCCAGCTTACAGCTTTCTCCCCTCAGGGATATGGAGGATAAAAGAGATCTGGGCTTAGAACAGCGTGGGTGGTTCTGGTGCGTGAGGCCGCAGGGAGGAAAACGCTACGCGGGCAAACGGCTTACGGAGGCTAGAGCCCTCTGGAGCCTTTCATGTAGGGGCTTTAAACAAGGGTTTGCATTTTAAAGAGGGGAAATACTGGAGTACAGGACTGTAGCGATTAACAAGGGGACTGTTCTCTAACCTAGACAGTCAAATATATCATTTATTATCCGATAACATCTTTCATCAAAATATAACGTGCCCCAGTCATCCACTGGAGGAAATCCCAGTGCTGCAGATGTGGATTTGCCTTTTGGTCAATCCTGCATTATGAGGACGCAGTTCACTGTGCACAAGTCACACAAAAGATTTCAGCTGAAAAATAAATATCACTGTAGTCAATAAGCCCTTAATCTTAATTTTGTCCTTTATTAGTTGCAGTGTAAATTGATATTGATGCACAGTAGTAAGTAATCCTTACTTTGCAAATGTCATTTATTTATATATATTGCAATGCACACTCTGTCCACTATTGTCCAGCTTTGTACAACAAGCAGGACACTGTGTAAATATGGAGAAAAATATAAAAACACTTCTGTGAAACACGAGGAATGGTTTTGTGTCCACTACAGCATGTAAAGGTGTTGCCCATGAAGATGTAAAGAAAAATTAAAGATTCTGACGTGACATTTTGCGCACATCAGCCAGTGTCGGGAATTTACTGATGAACCTCTCCTGCCATCTGCTGGTAATGAGATGCATCTCTGCAATATTTCATGATTTCAAAAAAAGCCTGAAAGCACAGAAACATATTCTGCCATGGTTTGATGTAGTGAACGAATGAATGAATGAATGAATGAATGAATATATGAATGAATGTTACATTTACACGGCACTTTTCAAGACACCCCTGGTTATACAACAAACATCTTCAATGATTTTTCAAAACAAGAATTGGGTGCACAGGTTGGAATAAAAGCAATAAAAAAGGTACTCAAATGGTGAACATACTGTAAATTTATTTGTTAGTAAATAATACTGAGTGTATTTTTAGTGAATTTTAGGTGAGTAACATGCAAATATAGAATATTTCAGTGTGGGCAAAAAATTTTGACTGGTAGTGTATATTATGTAGTATAAAATAAGTACACTCTGAACACTCGTGAGATTAAACAAAAGGTGATTACTATTGTATAATGAATTTATAGTTCAGTTTTCTAAGCAAGCACCTCTTCCTGTAATTTAAATATCATCACATTCCAGGTCTAAACACTGTCCCTGTCGCAGTTGCTAATTTTGAATAATTATGGATAAGATAATTTTCTGAAAATCCAAAAATTTTTACTAAAATAAAAAATTCTCTTTGACACTGAAGACTTAAATGTCAGGAAATCTGAATAATTCCAGCTGACACTCTCTCTTTCCCAGTTTTCTCTCATTGACCACTTCCTTAAGGAGTGAACTTGAATTCTTTATCCAAGCATTTCCTTGCATCTTTTCTTTTCAGCAGAGGCCAGTCTGACGGTAGCACTGCTGGCTTTGCACAAAATTTCTCTGCAAACTGATCACTGAACTGTGCAAAGACGTACTTCCAATAGTCTGTGGCCTCAATGCTGGTGTCAGACTGTATGCGCCACTCAGGGTAAATGCTCCTATACTCCTTATAGGGAACCGGCTCTTCATTAGTTTCGCTATTCTCGAAAGTTGCTTCACTGCATCAGATCCACTCACGCATCTCTCTGCGGAAGTCCCAGTCCCACTTATTGCACTGCTCACACAGCTTACTGTAAGCTTCAGCTACAATGCTATTGCGGAAACTGAAAATGAAATTCTCATATTTCACTGCCTGCCATAAGCTTCTGATCCATTCCTGAAACTCTTTCACTGTCTGTGAAGTCCTTGTTTCCTTTAGATCTATCATTATGTCTATTACACATTTTTTAACCTGCACCACTGATTCACTGTAGCCTGCACTGACTGGGGCCATAGGAGGAGAGCCTTGCCAGAGGGAGGGTATGTAGAAATTGTCCCTGTCAGAGTATTCGATGATGTCTGTAAATTTCTTATCCTCAACCTTCCTCTCCATTTTGGCTGCAGCTTGAGTAATGGTGTTGAGTTGGTCCAGAAGAATCTTCCTGTCTCTCATGTTCTTACCATGGGCAGCGACATTCTGGTGAACAAACTGGCAGTGGGTTTTTTTGCCAACTCGTTTCATGCGGAGAAAGGCATGGATTACAATCTGTAGGATGTCCTGCATTTCTGCACAGTTTTCCATGGGAATATTTATAATTGTGAGGTCACTAAGTCCAAACACTAGTGTAGCTAATTCATTATCATGCTCAAAACTGTCAGCCAATTGGGCCAGTTCTGCGGCCCTCAGCCCTTCTGTGTCAATGACCATGATGAAGTCACAGCCAAGCTGCTCTCTAAAATCCGCACTTACGCGGACAAGCAGCATGAAAGCACCTCTAGTGCACCGTCCACTGCTGACAGCAAACTGCACCCCAAACATGGTATTGAGAAGAGTGGATTTCCCAGTGCTTTGAACTCCCAGTACAGTGATGACTTGGATCTTCAGGTTCTGTTCCATAGAATGGAGTTCATTCAGCACAGCAGATACCCACTTCAGAGGTATGTAACCAGCATCTCCATCCACCAGCTCTAACGGAAAACCTTCCAGCATCATTTCAGCACAGACTTTAGGTAAATCCTTGATCATTTGCATCTTCTGTTTTGAGTGTGGATGTTCTGGTATGGAGATGGTAGACTCATAGAGCTGTCCCAGTTCCCTCAGGAAATGTTCTATACCCAAGGAGCTACAGGACATCTGATTTTCCAAGTGCAGTATACGTTCCTTGTTTTTGACATCCTTCTCACATACCTTCTTGTAGTCCTGTTTTAGTACTACTTGATTACTATAAGCAAATTTAAACAATATTTCTACAGGAATGATTCTGTCCCAAGCTTTTTGATCCATATAAGAGGTTAATCACTATGGCTGTGATCAATATAAGTGGTTTCTGCTGTAACTGAAATATGAAAAATGCTTCATAGACTTAATGAACCATTCTGTTTTTTTCATGTGTGTCTGGACATGCAATGGGCCAGGGTGAAGTGTGACTGTGCTCCAGGTGATGGCTTCAGAGGGGTCGTCAGAGGAGGCAGTAAGGGGTACCCTCTGGGCTATACTACTGTCATATTACTGGGGATACACATTTTAAATTGTGTAAATTTAATCTACAAATAGAGAAGTTACCCTGTGCAGGACCCCAGACTAACTTTTTAGGAGCCTCAGCACAAAATTTAGGCTCACCACTTAGATCAGCATGCAATGCAACAGACTTAGTAATAGTAATACAGTGTTAACTTTGGTTATAAACTTACAATTTACAGAAATAACAAATGCGTTTTCACAGGGTGAAGTAGTGCTTTATGAGACAAAAAACCATTAAATGCTGCTTTTTAAAACAAACACCAAATAATACATTTACTAAGGTAAACATAAGGTATGCGGTCAGCCACTATTCCATCAGTGCATCTCTTCCTGCATAGACTGCGCTTTTAGTTGTTGCTGTGCTTTATGAGTCTTGTGGTTTGTGCTATTCTCACGAGAAAAAAAAAGAATTTCTTAGAAAGTGAAGTGTCGACTTTATAGTGTCCGCAACAAAGGAATGGCAAACCATTTTATTTTGTGGTACATTTCCCAATGTAACACACAAAGCTGAATGGCACCATGTGACTGGTGCTGTTAATGCCGTCAGCTCAACAAGTCAGACAGAAAATCATCTTATCTATGTGGTTGATGAAATGGGGGAAACCCCTTCTCATTCACAAGGGTGGAAGATCCTCACAAATGTGAAAATTAACGAAAGATAGGCCTACTTGGGCCCCCATATCCTCAAACCCTGCCAGTCTGCTAGCCTGAGCAATAACATAGAAAGTCTATTCATTAGGCCGACGCATCTTAGATTCCACGCAATAAATATATTTGTATATAAAAATTTGTTTATTAAAAAACAAATGCTGAATATTAGTTGTATATCCAATATAATAAAAATGTTTATTTATTAATGCTCATTTAACCAAGCACTAAAACTAACTTTAAATCCAACTTAGATGTTCATTTCTACCTGAACCCTCCATTCCCTCCAAAACGTTTGTATGACTCCTCTGGACCATCGCTAAAGGAGCAAACTTTTTCAGGGTATTTTTTATTTATTTTGTTCCTTTATAAATCCCAAAATCTTTGTATACATGTGTGTAGAAATGTTTCATGTCTGTTTTTTGTTTGTACAAAGCCTTTATGAATGAGACTGGGGCCAGTTGCTCTGTTAGGGGGACCAGATACATCTGACCTTTATATCCTGCATGTATTACTTATACCAGATTGCCAACATTATGAAGCCAATAGACAGTTTTGAAAACCAATATGTTATTAATGCAATGCTTTTTACAGTTTTTTAAATATGTAACTCACCCTTATTTCTTGTTTAGACTGTCTTGCTTCCACAAGCATGATTATTTTTTTTTCGGTCATTAACTTCACTTTTCACCAGTTGAAATGGCTCGACCACCCAGTGCACCTGCGTTAAGAGTCTGTCAGGAAAATATGCTTATGATTGTGTTTCGACTGTTCCCAGGGGAAAAAATTTAACCCACATATATAAATGTAAATAATAATAATAATAATAATAATAATAATAATAATAATTAAAATTATTATTTCAGACCCAAGTAGCATAGCAGGGGGGCGCCTGCATGTTGTCACTGGGGCACTGCCCCCCCCCCCCATTTTGTGATAGGCACAGTTCTAGAACTGGAACCACAATAGGAACTGGGAGTGTCATGATAAACAAGTATGGGAGATGCAGAAAACTCGTAGGTTAACCTTCACACACAGTTTCATAGGAAACTACAGCACCCCCCCAAAACAATGGATGATGAACAAGTCATTTTGTTAGTTATTTCTTAGCTACAGGGTGGATCAAACATGAACCTAACAGGACACTGCTTTTTATTTTTATTTTATTTAAAAACATGTCATGGGCCATATAATTCAGAATTTTATCTGGCCAGCAAATCGATCTTTAATTTTCCACAGAATGAAAAATGATGTAACATTATTCTGGCTAGTTGCACCTACGGCACCAGCGATACTAGACAAAAGTAAATCAGTTATCAATCGAATTTTCCTCTTTTTTATTACAAAGGACATATTTAAGTAGTGTTTCAAAACAATAAAAAATCCATTTAATGTAAAGCAGATGCTGACCTGATTCAATGCTGGCCAACAAAGTTTTAAGAGAATAAAGGTTTCAAAAGAATTTACCAAACAATGTTATCAAAATAACCGGTTATAGTCTGCGGCTCTGCCCCTCGATGAATTCCTGCTCTGGTGATGATGTCAGGACTCCCTTCAGTATACATTTTGGAGGGGGGGGGCTGCTTAAGTCCCAAGTTAGCGACTGTGCTTGTGGTCAATCTACCAGCAAGATATCACTGTAAGACCCACCCCTGTAGTCCCTCCGAGAAACTACAACTGGACTGAGTTACTGCAGTGGGAACATGACAGACGTTCCAGTGCATTATCTCGCTCACACACATTTGTTTTTCAACAGGACAATGACCCGAAACACACCTCCAGCTTATGTAAGGGCTATCTGACCAAGAAGGAGAGCGTGGAGGCCAGGTCATCTGACGCAGCACTCCATCAATCATCCTAAACCAAACTGAGATGGTTTTGGATGAGCTGGATCGCAGAGTAAAAGCAAAGCAGCCACAAGTGCTCAGCACCCCTGGGAACTGTTGGAAAACCATTCTTGGTCAATTCCTCATGAATCTGACAGAGAATGCCAAGAGTGTGCACATAAGGTGGCTGCTTTGAAGAATCTAAAATATAAAACATATTTTGGTTTAACACTTGTTTACTGCATAACTCCACATGTGTTTCTTCATTGTTTTGAAGTCTTCAATATTAATCTACTATGTAAAAAAAAATAAAAATAAAGAAAAACCATTGAATGAGAAGGTGTCGAAACGTTTGACTGGTAGTGTGTGTGTATGTGTGAGTGTATGAGTGTGTGTGAGTGAGTGTGTGAATGTGTGTGTGTGTGAGTGTGTGAATGTGTGTGTGTGTATGTGTGTGTGTGTGTGTGTGTGTATGAGTATGTGTGTGTGTATATATGAGTGTGTGTGTGTGTATATGAGTGTGTGTGTGTGTGTGTAAACTGAATATAATATGTAACATATAACTTAGGTGAAGCTATTAATGAACCAAACAAACTAGTTCTTTATATAGATTTTGTGAAGACATTATATACAGTTGGGTATTTTACTACAGTTACAAGTCTTTGACAAATTGCTGTCTGAACATAAGAATATAAAATTTACAAACGAGAGGAGGCCATTCAGCCCATCAAGATCTTTTGGGGAGAACTTAACCAATAGCTCTAGCAGGAAGACTATTCCATACTCTTACTACACGCTGTGTAAAGAAGTGCTTCCTCAAAGTCATTTTAAAATGTTCTCCCGCTAATTTCCACTTATGGCCACGAGTTCTAGTATTTAAACTAATATTGAAGTAACTATTTGGCTGATACTGCCCTGATAAACATAATCAACAGGAAGTTATGAAATAACAGCAAGCTGTTAAATGTTTTTCATTTTCCTACATTTCAATCAGGTTTTTCAGCATCTGAAAGAGAAAATATGATAATATGTCAACATATAAACATGACAATTTAGGTAACAAATCAATCGTTGAATTAATGAGTTTTAAAAGACACTTACTATTGCATATCAGAATGTTACTTCACAAGGTATGCTGGCGGTTTCTCCATATTTTTATCCTTATTACAATAACTATTATTAAAACAAATCCAATCCCAATCACAGCTCCAAAAAAGACCCAGCGGCGACTTGGTACTAGATAGTCGTCAACTACAGAAAAGTAAAAACAAAACCTTGATCTTTAGTACATTGTATAGTTTTATACTCTATTAAGCAAATTCATACAAATAAATATACAGACTCATCCCTATACTGTTATAAATAAATCCACCAGTTGTAGTCTTTATATATGGTGTATTTAAATGTTGCCTTTCAGCCACAATGTTACTGATTGCTTTGAAATTAAATGAATGATAGGCATTTAAATAAGTTTTTAAAGGTAGGTTGTTTCACTTTTCTGGTTAAAAAGCCCAGTATTTTGTTGCTATGCATATTAATATATTCAACTGAAAGGATTTTAAATGTCGTCTACATTCTTACCCCAGATTATGTCCATTTTGTTGTTCAAACTGACATGTTCCACAATACATGTGTAGTTTTTCCTCTCTTCTTCAGGACTGACAGTCAGACTCTTTCTCTGTTGGTATGTCCCATCCCCATTGGGAAGCACATCCCCCCCTTCCAGCTGCTCCAGTGGTACAGGCTGTCCGTCTCTCAGCAGAGTCATGTTGATGTGTCTTGGGTAGAAGCCAGTAGCCAAGCATGTCACCATCATTCCAGTGTCACTGTCTTTAAACAGAACTCGTGTCTTTGGCTTCTCTACACGGAAACAGGAAATTTATTTTCATTTAGTTAATATTATTATTGTGGGGCCCCATTCATGACATAAAGGTAAAAATAATATATATATTGTAGCCACGTTTTACTAATTTGTTCTCACAATGTACAAAATCAGGGGCATGTTTTAATAATTTCTTCCCTCGTTTTGGTTAAATCTGTCACAGCATGGTGGAGGGGGGAGTCCAAACGGAAATACTTGCACTGAGAAGGGCACACGCTACAGGAAGGTAGATGTTAATGACCGGACTGGAGATTATGAGACAAACAGGTACTTTAACACAAAGACTAACAAGAGACAAAAAGCAACTATCGTGGCTCATCAGGGCCACATCGGGGAGGAGACATGAAGGTCAGGCGGACTTGACGGGCGGGACATCATAAAATCGTGGCCATGTTTTATGTATTAATTTGTTCCCTCGTGAAATAAATGAAAATTTAACTGCACTTTACCTGTACTGTGGAGAGCTAATGGCATACAATTAATTCCTTTCCAAGCTCTATCATGGTTCTCACAGCTCTCCATTTTGGTTTGCTGGTATTACTAACCTATAGGTCCCATGGTGGTTTATTTAAAAACAAAATAAGAGCAACAAATGCAAAAACACGAGAATATTCACAGCACAATTCGGCGATGTTCTCTGCAGGAGCGTTAGTGGTAGACCGACTGATCCAGGCATATATGGGGGAAAAAAAACTTGAGTGTCACCCACTCACATCTTGAAAAAAATCGTTTACGTTTGAATGTGGATTTGGCTGCTCCGTTAGCTAGGCTACAGTTTCAGCTAAAATTAAAATACAATGCAGACTGTTTACTTTTTTGGAGCAAGCGGTGACCGAGCACGTTGAAAATTGACCGGAGTGACTGTGATGAGCAGAAATTCTAATTGCTCTGCTCTGATCACAGGGTCTGGTACTGACCCATACAAGTTTTAGCAGGATCAGTAGAGCTCCAAGACTTCGGTCAAGATACAAGTAAAAAAAAATGACAGACCCTTTCGACGTTCGAGTTCCAGGGTTCTACTGTATTCATGATTTGAACCCCCCCCCCAACACATTTCATTGTGCCCCCCTGCTCCCCATACTTAATTTTCAAATTTCTTCAGAATTTAATTCTAGGTTTGAGTGACGTACAAACACATTCTTAAAAGTCTTGCATTACAAGGAATCGTAATAGCAAGATGCACTTATGTGGAATATCGAGAGCTAGGGCGCTTTACCAAACTATTTTTTCCCTCGGTTTAGTTAAATTGTGTGCGTGTTTTAGTAATTTGTTCCCACGTTTTAGTTAAGTCGCTCATTTTAATTAAATCATGGGCACGTTTTATTAAATTGTTCTCGTGCTTTTTTTGCACTCCGTATTCGGGTGCCAGGCAGACTGTGGCATCGTGGCAATGGCAAACAGAGACAATGAGAGACTGATTGACACAAAATTACTCTATGTTAGTCCTGAAAAGGACTGCAGAACAAGCCCCAATATCTCAGAGACATCGAATGAAAGGATAACACGGGAAGTTACACTTAGGATGGACACCCAGTAAGTCTAAGACACATGAGGATCAGGCAAGAACCAAGTACAGCCACTGTTAAAAGCACACGCGACAACCAGATACATAGCACAAGTACCTACACTAACAAATACAAAGGAGGACGAATTAAGACTTTAGTGTTAAAGATAACTTGCTACACCACTGTCAAAATGTCCATCTGCAAACAGTCAGATTTACTTGAGGAGGACACTCACGTCGTCTGTTTAGGATGTTCTTCCCCTCTGTGACATACATCTTCAAGAAATGAAAGCATTCTTGAGCACGCAATGTTACGGTAATTGCAGACATTAAGTCACTGGAGAACTTTTCAATTTTGCTCTGATTTGTGGGAAGATTCCAGGATCCAGAGCCCTCAGCCGTGTCCAGAAACTGTTGTCCATCATAAGCCTCCCAAACTCCAACTCTTCCTGTTTCATCATCATCCAGTTCACAGCCTGCCAGTCTCTGGAGGGTGTGAAATCCTGACATGATACATAAAATTTCATTCAACTAAGCATTTCATTTCATGATAAAAACCCCATTCCAACCACATTATAAAACAATTATTCAGTATGTACCAGTGGTTGCACTGTGGTGAAGTACATGGACTTGTACCAGTAGGCTGGGATAAAATCCTCTATGAAAAGTTAAATAACCACTGTGTAAATTTAGAAAAAACAATCAAGGGGAGATCATCACCTAAGAAACACATTGCCATTAAAGAGAAGACAAATGACATTTGTCCTACTCACCTGTATGGTTAAAGTGTGGCATTATCCTCCGAATGTGATTATTCATGTTTTTCTTAACACCCAATATAAGATGTTTCCTATAGTTGACAAAATCCTGGGTATCACCGCTTAGTTTCCAGTACTGAGGACACTCATCTTCAGATCTGAAGGTTTCAATAGGTATATCATCTACTTTGCCGACAATATAAAACTCTGAAGACTCAGTTCCACTTGTAGTAAGTGTTATGTAATACCATAAAGAGTGAGTACCTGGGGCGGGGAAAAGAGGAGCCCGATTATTTCTTGCTGCTGGAAAGATTAATCAAGTGATTGGCTGAACTAAAACGTCAACAGAAACCGAGAAACTATGTAAAAGATCCGCAAACGCCACACGTTTTAGTAGGATTCACCCACAGCATCGATCAAACCACATAATCCTTCATATCACCTAAAATTGCAGAAAAAGCAAAACTTGTACATCTAACAGAAATGTCATGTCTAAATCGCATGTCTTGTCGTCTACAGCTTTTCAGATCCCGCACTTCCTTACCATCGGGTACATTTACTTAAACCACCACTGTAGCCTGTAGTCTAACAGAAAAACAACTCGCCCCTTCATATGACCAGACTTACGGCAGAAAGCTAAGCTGTTACAGCCCACATTTGTTGTATCATTATTTTAAGATTTCATCCCACCGTCCCTTTTCCAGTCGCGAACATGTTCACTATAAGCAGTTTGTAAGGTGGACTGACGGATGTATTTTCACTTATCTACAGCAATAGATGACAGAAAATGTAAATTCATGGTAAACATTCTTTTCAACTGCGCAACTGCCGGAAGTGAAAGAAATGAAAGTGAAAGTAAAAAAAAAAACACCACAACAAAAAAATCATTGGAAAATTGCAAGTCTTCTTCCAATATGGTGTATATGAGGAAAGTAACTCGTTAATGACGGTAAAATTAAACACGGGCTTCGGAATGTTTGGCTCGGCAAGCAATGGGAACTTTAATCGTGCGAGAGAAGGCATCCCACAACTCGGCCAGAAAGTTTAACAATATGGAAACTCCAAAGCTGGAACAGGAATCAGACTCACAGCCCTGAAGGCATTAGGCAGCAGTGCTCACCAACAAGCCATCATGCTTTACAAACAGCTTCCTCGAGTAAACTTACTTAAATCACCATCCTACCTCGTCACTGGAAAAAAAACTCGGTAAAGACACGACTGCACATAATAAAATTGTAAAGTTACCTGCAGAAACAGCTACCAGAAAAGGTAAACTGATGATCAATATTGTCAACTGGGACATTGTTGAATGGGCAACTAATGAAAATGAAAATAATCTTAAAAACAACCTTAAGCTTGTGATATGATCCCCTGATCCACCTGTGGCATCATTAAGGTCATTGCACTCATATATGGTAACTGATTAACCAGGGCTCTCAAGTTTTGAGGACAGGCAAGAGTGACATTCCATAGGATGCCTTTTCATTGGTTGTTGTGTTGCGTTT
>JAOYFF010000051.1:5453491-5482189 GCA_025773925.1 Cryptomyrus ogoouensis
TGTGTGTTTAACTGTGTGTAGAGTTCCCGCTGTGTGTGTTTAACTGTGTGTAGAGTTCTCGCTGTGTGTGTTTAACTGTGTGTAGAGTTCCCACTGTGTGTGTCTAACTGTGTGTAGAGTTCCCACTGTGTGTGTTTAACTGTGTGTAGAGTTCCCACTGTGTGTGTGCCTTACTGTGCTAAGATTTACTTCCTTGTATTTCCCTGCCATTCTTTGTCACTGTACTGTTGCTTGACTGCGGTCATTTTAAGGATTTCACCGAAAGAGCAGCTTCATGTCAGTCCTTGCCCATTTGTTTGCTGCCGCCATCACAATACCTCGGTCTGCCTGGCGCCACAGTATTTTTATTTTCATCACCATGGTTACCAAACAGCGCCCTTGACACCTTTCCCAACCCCCAATACCATGTGGCTGTTCTGTGCGGCACCACAGAAAGCGCAAGTGCCAACTAAGTCAGACAATTTCACTTTGTCTCAGACCGTGCACACCATGACTCTACAGTGCTTACATTGACTGAGAGAAAGCGGAATTCCTTGTAGTGCTCCAATGTGCACATGAATAATAATAATAATAATCATCATCATCGCGTAAAATTATTATGATTGATCCTACTTCTGTAAAGACTTACGGCTACTTATTTGTTCCAAAATCCTACAACAGAGAAGTTCTGGTTCCTTGAGGTTCACAATGGATCCAAAGGTTTTTCTCAACTCATGAGAATAATAGTATTTAGTGTATCAGGAACCTTTAGTGCCATGCAAGTGAAAATAATGGAGAGACATTACTCTGCTCACCAGACATTCTCAGCCATGCTGTTTAAACAAATCACAGATAAAATAATTATAAAAATGATAATAATTGCCTGCATGACAACTTTAATCTAGCTCTGCCCAGACTTTTCCACTTTTTTGACAAAATGCAAAAATAAGATATTTGATTTTTCAAGGATGTGGATGACAAAGTGCAACATGTTTAGAATGTATGTCTTGGTTTGAAGGGCAGTGAAGTGTAAATACAGATACAACTGTGACAACGGCAGCAAGCGAAGGCAAAGCAGGGCAAGTTTATTTATATATCACCTTTGGTACACTGCGGTCATTCAAAGTGCTTTACACTTGGGAAAAGTCCTGAACACAAAGGGAATTCAGATTCAAATTAAATAGATAGAATAGAAATAAAAAAAAACATTACTAAAACATGATTAAAATAATACATTTTAAAGAGGAAAAAGTTAAACATGAAAATTAAATTATAGGTAAATGAAGATAATTAAGTGTCATTGCAGGATAGAAATGCAGTAGAGTTAATACTGTGTTAAGCTGTGCTAAAAGCCTGGCCAGACTGGAATGTTTGGATTTAAAAGTGTATATGTTCGCAACTATTCTAATGCTCTCAGTGAACTGGTTACATTCTTCTCAAATCAAAACACATTTTCTTTAACAACCTTCAGCCCAAACAGTGATCGGATTTCAACTGGATTTGAATGCTGGATTACAGGTATGGTGGTACGCCATTGATGGACGTTAGTTCTCCTTGTGTATATCTCTGAGTTCCCTAAACAGCCAGGAGCAACAAGCTTGGACAGCTGGCTTTCTAACCTGTACAGTGCTTACAGAAAATCTTATTTTTTGTATATTTTGTATATTTCTTTAATTCAGTGAAAAATGTTGCAAATGTATTGGTTTCATAACAAAAGTCCAATGACGGACAATGTGTAACATATCTGCATGTGTGTTTCGCACAGACATAATTCAATCTTATTAAGTATCATAATTTTTTTGACTGTCTCATTCAGTTCTGTTCTTTCCATTTTGCTGTCAATTGCGACTGTAGTCAGTGGCTCCCATGTTTGGTGTTTTATGTCATTGTGAATATGATAATTCACTGTAATAATCTTGAGATGCTTGTTCTTCAGTGTCATCATCTCCATAGTCATACTCCTTGCCTTCATCATCATCATCATCATCATCATCATCTTCATCTTGATAGACATACTCCAATGGTCTCTTTTTGACTGCACGTGCTGAAATGTCAGAACCATGGAAAAGGAAAAGAAAATCAGCTGAAGGAGTCTTATGATAATTGCTTCAGTTCCCACAACCAAAGTTCCAAAGCAAAATAATGAACGATTTATGTTTCCTAAAAATACAACCCAGGAGCAGCATGTAAAGTGAGAAGAACACAGGGCCTATGATGGGGTCTTGAGGGACCCCACAGGAATGCAGGCTTGTACACCCAGCTTGACAGGAAAACTTTTATCAGAGAAATATGACCGGAGCCACTTAAGGGCAACACCTGCAATATCTATGCCCTTTTCCAGACAAGATTAAAGGAGCTCATTATCCATGTCAAAGACAGGAGTAAGGTCTAAGACAAGGCTGTACAATTCCATCCTGGGAGGCCAGACTGCAGATTACCCTGCTGTGGGTGTGTTTGAGCAGGGAAATCTGCAGACTGTGTTGGATCCTGGCCCTGCAGGAATGGAATTGGAACAAAGAAAATGATACAGGCTTAAACTCGCCAAAGACACCTGAGCCCAGTGGAAGGAGGAAAGGATTATAAGCAGCGGGACCGAATGCATGGCCATTTCAGCTGTAATCCATTTTTCCAGGATATAAATTCAATTCTAACTAGTTAGAATACAAACTCTCGATATTAAAAATGAAGTTGTAACTAGTTATAATTTGTATATGTCCATTTTACTCAGAACGTCAGACCCTACAAGAAATAACTGAATTATTAAGTCAGTGA
This sequence comes from Cryptomyrus ogoouensis, assembly GCA_025773925.1. Lineage (NCBI taxonomy): Eukaryota > Metazoa > Chordata > Actinopteri > Osteoglossiformes > Mormyridae > Cryptomyrus > Cryptomyrus ogoouensis. The sequence continues at coordinate 5,456,243 of JAOYFF010000051.1, forward strand.
GAATCATGGAAATAAAGATGTTGGCTGATTATTAATAGGATATATTTTACTATATGAACGTAATTTACAAAGTATATTTCTTATGACTTTTCACAATTGAAAATTTGTATTTCTTGTAGTATTACTGATATTGTACTGAGACTCCACTTTCACTTACTGGTGCGGAAGTTTTTGATGATAGGTTCACTCTGTTCTCCATTTTCCAGAACAGTGGAAACTTTGACAGTGTAACGAGTGTCTGGTTCCAAGTTTGAGAAGGTTGTCATCTGGCTTTTTGTAGAGAACTGCTCTTTCTCAGGGCAGGTGCTAGATATGAGGTAGTGATGTGGTATTTTCTCCAATTCCTCTGGTTTATTCCAGGTAATGGTGAAGGATCTTGCATCTCGTTCTGTTGATATCAAACAGTCTGGTGCTGGGATGGCTGTGAATTCATATTCCGACAAACATAACAAACAGAAGATGAGGAGATGAAGTGAGTGCAATGTAATAAATGTAATTTTACAACAGGGATTTCTCAAATTCTTGATATTCAGGGTTATAGTCTTTCAAAACATCAGTTTTGAGCTTCATTGCAGAGGGCAGGGTGTGAACCAGCAACCTCCTGATCACAGCACAGGGAGAGCTAATGTGCAGTACCCATTGCGAAGAGCAGGGTGTGAACCAGCGACTCTCTGATCACAGGCACAGACACCTAGCACCCAGAGCCACTCACTGCCCCTATTTGAATCTGATCTGAATTTAACTTTCGACTTTGGTGCAAATACAGGCCAGATTTGGTAACATTCAATGTGAATATGGCGCATATGTGGCCTTTATCTGTTTCAAATCCAAAAAGCGGATTCGGACCAGTATTGGTCTGCTGTGCAAAAAGACATCGGGCCAGATCCGGTCATCTTGCTTTGTAGGAACCTAAGTGATACAGACATTTCCTGCAATGTGTGCTTTAGGCATTAAGCTATGGGGGACAATGCACACTATGTAACTTTAATATTATGTGTTTTTATAGGTATTCATTAATGATTGCACCATTAAAGTCCATTCACTGGCAGCAACTGTAAACAAGACAGCTGGGCTACTGAACGTGAAGCGCACACTGATGTTATTTCCCGCCATGTCCCTTCCAGGGCTCCGTAAATATCAATCATAAAAACTGTCATAGTGATGGAGTGTAAATTACCTGTTTGTACAGACGCTGACACATATCCACTCTGACGGCCACCTTTCCCCACTGCGGCCACCTTGAACAGATACTCGTTTCCAGGACTGAGACCTGGTATCATCGTTTCATTGGTGCCTTTAACCTTACGGCTATCCTGGCTCCTCCCATCAGACCAGGTCACTATAAAATGCTTTATCTGCTCAGCCAGTCCCTCTGGCACGTCCCAGCTCAGGTCCACAAAGTCTGCTCCCACTGAGCAGAACTTTATGTTCCCAGGGGGAGGAAGGGCTGGAGACGAGACGAGAGGAGACACTATTATTACGTACATGAACATTCCTAAATAAGAGATGATGATGTTCTATCTTCCGATTCATTATATTCTTCATATGCATTACTGTAGTCTTGTGTGTAGTAGTATTAATGTGTTTACTGTAAGGCATTACTGCCTTTCACCACTTATCATAAGGGATAACAGGATTTCGCAGAGGTGTTCAACAGCGACATAAACCCACATAAGAAACACAACAGCGAGGCTGACGAGGGACAGGCAAATGAACCAGGGCGGCCTGGCAGTTCAGCGTCCTCCTGCCCTCTCTGCAAAATTTACTGTGGAGGATCCCAAATCCTGGGCTGACTTTTAATCCCAATCCAGAAATAAGAGTAATACTCTCGGAAAATATCAGCTGGAGACGTACCATTCATGTCCTTGAATTACGTGGAAAGCTGAGGGGAAAAAAAGAGAATTAAACTGGTTAAAGACAACATGAAGTAACAGCAGTAGAAAAGATAATATCCTCAGACATACGGTAAATGCTTCTGAACATTTCATTAAACCATTCAGGCATAAATAATCATAATTTCTGCTTTAGTCTCCATGCCAAACAGCCCTCCCAGGTTGTACCTGGTCTCTCCTTACTTGGTTACTAGACAGAATATACAGTAATAGAGACACTTTATTGATCCCTATGGTTAAATGATCATATTCCATCATGCTTTCTGTGAGAGACACAGACACCGGTGAGAGCAAGTTTGGATCACAGCACAGGGTCACTGCAACCTTCCAGTGAGGGACGCAGCCCTAACCCTAACCCCACAGCACCCCTGTCTGTACCTGGTGATGGTTCCTTTCCTGTAGACCTACAGATGTGTCTGCAGCTTTCTCTTCCTTATCCAAGGACAAATCACAGGCTGCTTCAGCCGGCCTGCCACAGCAATTATTAGAGAGAATAGGACTATATTAGAATTAGGTAGCCATGTGACCACAGAATTCCAAGATTTGAATTCCATCCCAGCTCTGTGGACCGGCAGATATGCTAAGGTCAGGCTTAGCCCACTGAGCATGTGTGGGTGTATGTGCGTGTGGCCGGCGATGGACTGAGTTACCAATCAGGGTGTCCCTGCTTTCTGTCTAACGCTGCTAGAACTTCCCAAAATCCTTGAGGTATAAATTCAAGAAAGTAGTAAAAGCTATATAAGCTCCTGCACTATTTCTGGCCAGACTTCATCCCAACCGTTTCATTAATGATGAACAAACACGAGTATTTCATTTGTGTTATTCATGACTTCCTTCAGTACTTCCTTCAGTTGTTCACAAAGGTTTATAGAATTAGATACAGTAACAAATATAGTAACTGCTTGAGATAAAACATGGGTCACGATTCATTAATTATGTATTACTATGAGACTTAGTTTGTGGCTAATTAATACGTAAGTAATAGTATGATATTATATTATTTGTGCCCCATCAAGTAAAGTGTTACAAGTTTTTTCATTTAAATTCAACATGGTTTTAAATCATAAATAAATCCGGTCTGCCATCTGATCCTTTTTCGCAGAGACTAGAAAACCATATAATGTTGCAGGAATCACTTTTGAACCGAGGAGTTATTTCTGCACTTCAGGCTCCAGCTTTAGCAATTCCCGTCTGACCTCTCCTGTCCATTTTATTGCTTAAAAAAATCTCTGCTAAATGAATGTAATGCGAATGAACCTCTCGACCCTATTTGCACAGCTTATACAGTATATTGGATGTCAAGCACACAATTCATTGTTTGGAGGAACAGGCGGTTTATGTTAAATGTGGGTAACAAAGTAGTCACTCAATTGTGCAAACTTATTCAGTAGGACTGTTTCATCCATATTCTATCAGCAAATTATTCCGTGCAGGGTTGGAGTCTGGACCCTCTCACAGGAACTTTTATGACAGTTTTTATCATCGACCATCATTAATAAACAGTGAAAATGTAACTAGCTGTTCCAAACTGCGAAGGATCCTTAAGTTCTTGGGTACCCCTTGAGCTGCTTATGCCCAACATTGCAGTCAATTCTTCTTTTTTTATTGTGTTTAATATATACATATGCAAGCATGTTGCAATACCATCAAAAAAGATTTTTTTTAGTCTGTATATTCAGTATCAAAATTGAATTCTATTAAAAATCTATATTCATACTATTATTAACTGTCAGGGACAGCACCTGTTTGTCTGAGTCTCTTGTCTTCTCCCCGTTTGGCCAGCAGGTGTCGCTGGCCGTCCTGTCTTCCCTGTCAGTCTTTAGTGTGTTTCCCCCAGGTCCCCAGATGGCTGCATAGCTCAGTCAGCTGAGCGCGTGGTGACCGCCATACTCCTCAGTCTTGTGTTCAAATCCCCTCTCCTCTGTTTTGGCAGTTTTGTTCCCTTGTGTTTCACTTGTATAAGTTTCCTAGTCTCGGTGTATCGATTTGTATTCGGTTTTGTCTTTTTCGCCCTTGTACCCCTGATTGTGTTTTTACCGTCTGTTGTCCCCATTGTTAGATTCTGTTTCCTAGTTTGATTTTCATGTTTTAGCTTATTGGCCTGTTTTCCCAACCCTCATTGTCCTGCACCCTCCCTGATTGGTTGATTGTTTCATGTCTCACTCCTTGTGTCGTTACCCGGTTTGGTTTTGTGTATTTATAGTCCTGCCTTAGTTTAGTTCCTTATTTGGGTCATTGAATGTCTGAATGTCGCGTGATTTGTAACCTGCCTGCCCCCCCGTTTGTAGTTAGTCTTTATTTTTCCCATTTTACTTTTGACCCCTCGTGGTCCATTTTGTTTTTGTAGTGTTTTCTGTTAATAAACCCCGTTCGTCCTGTGAGCTGCCCATGGGCATAATTTCCAGGGGGTTAGGGGGGTCATGACCCCCCCCCCAATAATCAGATCCAGCCAATATAACCCCCCCAATAATCATGTTTCCTCCGTAATGGGTGGAGACCTCGACTCCCCCGATGTTCCAGCCAAAGTTACGCCCTTGGAGCCGCCAGTGGGTCGTCCACATTCCTGCCTGCACCATGCCTTGCCCCCATGCCAGAACCACCCGGATCTGTGACATTAACATTAAATATGTTGTACGACAGCTGTTGATGTTGGCATTTCTATAAATTTATTTAAAATTCATCAAGACTGAGTCAAGAATGGGACTTTCAGCGGTCAAGATCAAGACTTTGGGGGAGGGTCAAGACTGAGGCTTTGGGAGGGTCGAACCGAATCAAGACAAATACTTTTTTATGGGGGTTGAAACCAAGTCAAGCCTGAGATCAGAAAGAATCAAGTCCATTTTCAAGACCATGTTTTTGATCATACTTATTTGCTACCATAACCAGTCCTGCTAATAATTAAAAGTAATTTTATCAATTATGTATGACAATACGTTTATTGATTTCATCAGCAAAACCAACACTATAGCAGTGCTAACTTGATAAGACTCTCATCAGGGTGTGACTTTTTTTCAGCCCCGCCTGGTCTATTTCTACCGTGCTTCGTTTGAGAAACTTCCAGTGATTGGCATTACCAAGTAATTATTTGTGGCACCTGCACACTGCACTTACTCAAAGGTCCATTCTCCCATCAAGCACTTAAGTCAAATAAGGGGCCTCTCTGCTCACCCATAGATGGAGAAATCTTTAGCATTAAGTAAAGTGATGTTGCAAAATCACACTTATCCCAGAAAAGGTCAGAAAAATGAAACTCTCAAGACATCTAGCTGAGAAGATTATCCATGGCAGTTTGTGCATTCTCTCATACCTTCCCACAACGAAGATAACTGACTGAGAACTGAGTGTTTGCCTGTTTGATGTGTGTAATGTAGTTTCCCAGCTGTTCTGTTAAGTCACTACTTGAATTATTTTATTTAATTTCGACCTATTTCACAATTTCCCTAAAATGACTGACAACCACCAATTCATCGTACAGTGCATACACCCAAGATTTAATTATATTGCTTATCAGTGTTTAAAAATTCAGTGTAATTGGCTCTTTGGCACCTTAACATTATACCATTTTCTGAGCTGTCATAAAGCTAACATGGACTGAGTCACAAACAAAATACACTACTTATCTATAGAAGATTTTTAAATAAATGTATACATCAACATTCTCGTTGTACTTATGGGACTCTTGCATAGCTAAACGTACTACTGCTTAAACATGTGAAATAATCAAAATTCACATGTTGGTTCCAGGTGGTAACAGTAATGCTATCATGACAAACATTACAGTTCATTTGGAATATCTGAGTCTGAGCTGAGGGCCATTTGGCAATGTTTTTACCTATATATACCTTGGTATATGTGTGTGTATATCAAGACTGAGAGGCACCATACTTACATTCTTACATTGTAAGAATTCTTACCATACTTACATTGTACAAAGTAATTTAATCACGCGAAAAATCAATATGGACCTCAGAGAAAGAAGCGGATGGGTGTGGCTCAGTGGGCTAAACCTCTGTGGCTGTGGTCAGAAGGTCAGCGGTTTAAGCCTGACCTCTGTGGCTGTCGTCAGAAGGTCAGCGGTTTAAGCCTGACCTCTGTGGCTGTGATCAGAAGGTCAGCGGTTTAAGCCTGACCTCTGTGGCTGTGGTCAGAAGGTCAGCGGTTTAAGCCTGACCTCTGTGGCTGTGGTCAGAAGGTCAGCGGTTTAAGCCTGACCTTGTCATGTCTGCAGGTCTTTGAGCAAGGCCCTTAACCCCCAGCTTCATGGGCACCATAACAGGCAGCTGCCCACCACAACCAAGCTTCCTGTCATAGAGGGGAGGGGGGGGGGGGTATGCAGCCATTTCCAAGTATTTCACTGTGTTGAGAAATAACTTCTCTGTTGCATGATTGCAAAATACAAAGTGATTCATTCTGTCAGAAACAAATCTGGGTGTGGTCACAGGTGCAAGATTTCAAAGACTTTGGAGAGGAAAATAATCAGAGATGCCAACAAGAACCCCCAGACGACTACAAAGGCCATCGTCAACAATCTGGCCTCTTCTGGACAGGAAGTCTAAAAAATAACTGCATCATGGGAAGCTTGGTGGTCAGCGGCCAAGGAAAACTCTGTTGCTCACGCGGTGGCACAACAAAGCTAGACTGAAGGTTGCCCAGCACCATTTGAAGAATGAGGATGGTTTTTGTAAGCTGCCCTTTGGTCTGATAAGGGCAGATGGATACAGTGAAGGATGGGAGAGGCCTTCAACCCTAAAAACACAGTTCCCAGAGTTAAACAGGGTGGCGGGAGCATGTTGTTAGGGGGCTGTTTTGCTGCTTTGAGCACATGGCATAATGAAAAAAGAAGAGTGTGTTGACATTTTAAAGGATAATTTGAAGAAATTAGAAGCCATGAAATATTATGTCGTATTGTTTTCAGATGTCATTTTCTATCACGTGAATATCCATTTGCCCAAAGTATTTTACTCCTTCTTGCTTCAACGTAGAAATGTTCATATAAGAACGTTATCCATCGCTCCCTGGATTTGGGGCCATGGATCAAAAGAAGTCATATAAATTTCATATGTAATTAGAAATTAATATAATAAAATGAAAATAACAATCAAAACATTTCTACATAATGCTCTTTTTTTTATTTTTAGATAAAAAAATAACATTTTTCATCTACAGCATAGTAAGCTATACAGAGAGAGAGAGTGTTCAAAACTGGGAGTGGATAAACGATTGTGTTTGTTTCGTTTTCTGATAAAGCACACACATATTATTACTGAAAGTTACCAGATAAGTACTTTTGTCAAAGCTTGTTAATAAGTTCATTTGAATCGAAAGCAAGTTCGGAAGGTAGGTATCGGTAATGAGTCCCTCTACAGGCACAATGGTGTCATTGCATTTGGCTTCGCAGCATTTATGGTGGACCGGAAGATCATGGACCATAGACGGTTTCGTTGGGTAAGCAGACGATTTGTAGCTACGACCCTGGGAAAGACAAAGCTCTTTTGTTGTAGTATTTAATCAAAAATAAATTAAAATAAAATAAAATTAAAGACTATGCCCTTGGTGGGCGGCATCTTGGTTGGGGGGGCGGGGCGGTATAGCCCAGTAATGACCTACCCCTCCATGACGCTGATCCTGGTGCAGGGCCTATGGCATGTGGTGAGATTCCCTCGTTGGGCGTGGCTGTGGAGTAGTGGGATCCCGGAATGATGTCACCGGGATACCCCTGGGTTGGGCTGTGATACATACAATCATTAAATTGGCAAGACTGATAAGCCGATTAAACGGTCAGGGCACAGGGAAGAAAACGCCGAAAAGTACAAGAAGAAAAAGAAATCAGCACAGAAGTATTTTGCTATTGCAGAAAGTTGCTGGAGTTTTTAGTTGGCCTATCATTTCTGGTACCATTTCTGGCCTACGATTTGTTTTGATATTTCTCTACGTTTCTTGTGAAACATACACTAGCTAGTTAGCAGCCAGATGCCCTGCATTACTGACATAAATGAGCTCACATTTTTTTCTGCTGCTCTGTATTGTGAAGTTCATCATTTGAGTATGCAGTGTATCACCACAAGTCCCAGCTCACCATAATCCCTCCGTTTTAAATGTGCATCATATTTAAAATGTAGAATGTGTAGAGGACCCTTTGATTTTCGTTGCGTTTAAAATTCAATACATAGTGCTTTTCCAAGCTGAGATTTGGGTGCCGGACAGGTTGCCAGAAGCATGAAGAGTTTCCAGCGCAACGATTTGACAAAACCCAGCCAAACTATCGACTCTGCCCTGGATCGATCCAGGCTTTAATCACCTAATAATGTAGCAGGACAAGGCAGACGCGAGTTAAGAGAGCACATAACTAAAAGCTTACTAACTAAAAGCCACATAACTAAAAGCCACATAACTAAAAGCTTACTAACTAAAAGCCACATAACTAAAAGCTGTCACTTTTCCTGCCTTTTTAGTTTGGATGGATGGATGGATGGGTCCCTGGCTGGCTCCAGTCCTAGTTTTTGTTTAAGTAAAGATAATTATTTATTTATTAACCTTTTCAATAATTGAACTGGCTGCTATACTGATCAGTGAAATTAACTTGAATAAAAAGAATCCATTATGTGGTGACTTGTTATATATATTTTTTTATTACTCCAAGGTTACAAATGTAGCAAATCAAAGTGGCCTGGAGCCAATCCCAGAAGATGGCTGGGGTACATCCTAGATGGGGTGCCTTCTGTTCACAGGGATGTATGATTCATTATCTATAATAACCAACACCGACTGCACTATTTCTTACATACTTATCACATGTAGAGGGTGCTCTTCTATGAAGGAAATGCACAGGTGAGGAAAGCTTGGGATACTATACTACACTGTATGGACAGAAGTATTGGGACACACTTCTCAGTCATTGACTTCAGCTGTTTCATTCAGACCCATTGCCGCAGGTGTATAAAAACAAGCACCCAGCCATGCAGTCAGGGTTACAAACATTTGTGAAAGAATGAGTTGTTCTGAAAAGCTCAGTGGATTCAAGCGTGGTACTGTGATAGGATGCCACCTTTGCAATTCATGAAAATTCTTCCCTGCTAGATATTCCACAGTCAACTGTGCATGGTATTATTGCAGAATGGAAGCATTTATGAATAACAAAAACTCAGCCATGAAGTGGCAGATCACGTAAACAGAGTGGGGTCGCAGGGTGCTGAGGTGAATAATGCGTAAAACTCACCAACGCTCTGTATACTCAATAACTGCAGAGTTCCAAACTCCTCTGGCACTAACCCCAGCTGAAAACTGTGCACTGGGAACTTCATGGAATGGGCTTCCATGGCCAAGCAGCTGCATGCAAGCCTGACATCACCAAGCACAATGACAAGTGTCAGATGCAGTGGTATAAAGCACGTTGGCACTGCACTCTGGAGCAGTGGAAACATGTTCTGTGGAGAGACGAATCACTTTTCTCTGTTTGGCGGTCTGGTCGATGAGTTTGGGTTTGGCAGATGCCAGGAGAACCTTACCTGCCTGACTGCATTGTGCCAACTGTGCAGTTTGGTGGAGGGATAATGGTGTGGGGTTGCTTTTCAGGGGATGGGCTGGGCCCCTTAGTTCCAGTGGAAAGGAACTCTTAATGCTTCAACATTTTGAGACATTATGGATAATTCTATGCTTCCAACTTTAGGGAAACTTTAGTTTGGGGGTGGCCCTTTTCTGTTCCAGCACGACTGTGCTCCAGTGCATAAAGGTCCATAATAACATGGTTAGTTGACGTTGTTGTGGAAGAACTTGACTTGTCTGCACAGAGCCCTGACCTCAACCCCATAAAACATCTTTGGGATAAACTAGAACAGAGATTGCAAGCCAAGTCTTCATGTCCAACATCAGTGCCTGAACTCACAAATGCTCTTCTGGATGAATTTGCCAAAAAATCCCACAAACACACTCCAAAATCTTGTGGAAAGTCTTCACAGAAGAGCGGCAGCTGTTATAGCTGAAAAGGAGGGACCAGCTTCATATTGATACCTATGGATTTAGAGTGGGATGTCATAAAAGTTCCTGTAGGTGTAATGGCCAGATGTCCTGATATTTCCTCATAGTGTATGTCAATTCTTTATGGCAGCGCAGTGGTTGGTACTGTTGCCTCACACCTCTGGGTTATGTGTGGAGGTTACATGTGTTTCCCTTCACATTTCACTGATGTAAAGTTTAGATCTACTTCCTGTAGTGGCAAACATTCACCACAAGGGGGGGGGGGGTATTTATTTACAGATCAGTCATGCCAGTTTTCTAACGTATTCTGCAGCTATATTAAGTGATCCTGTGAAAAAGCAGATAACAAATGACCAGTCTCAGTCTTTCAGAGCAACAGTCTCACATACATCAGTTGTAAGTACTTTTCAAACTCCACCATGCCGACGATCCTCGGGATCTCAGCCCCTTGAGCTGCCTGACCTTTAATCTCACCTGGAGGTTACATCCCATCACAGGTACGCTGCTCCATGACCTATTGGCGGTCCAGTTTAACCAGAGTCATGGAGGAACAAAACTGGGAACTAGTCAATGTGTGCTGGGTCACAATAAGGGCCAAAGAAGAGTGTGGGATTGGGCATCAGGGTCTGGGTGACAGAAAACATTCAATAAGTTTAAGTGGCATCTGTCATTTGTGTCTGTGCGAGTGTATGTTCCCTGGGATAGAGTGGCAAGAGAAACAATATCAGGGAGGCCAGACATGTTTCCTTGACATAATGGGGTCCTTGTCGAGGTCGAGAACCACTGCTCTGTTGGGTTGAGATCTAGGTTCTATACAGGCTACTGGAGTACAGTGAAATTACTTCCTGTACCTAGAACGTCCTTGAGATGAGGCATGTTTTGTGACATGTCAAGTAGGGCTGGGAATTGAAAATCAATTTCAAATCTGAAATCGGATGCTTAAGGTCAAGAACCGGATACTTGTTATAAAACTAAATTTTTTGATTCTGCTTATCGATTCCTGCATGGACATTTTGAAATAGATCGGATCTTTTATTACACATCAAGGCCTGAATCTCAGTTCAGGATTGCGGGTCACAATATTATTTATTCCCACGGTCTGTTATCATAATGCGGGAATTTCCTGCTTTGTCTTTGCAGGTTGCAGAACCTGAGCAAACTCAAAAACAGTAGATCAACTATTGGAAGCTTAGAAGCCTACAACTGCCTGAGTCTGCTGCATTTACAACGTTCTCCTGTTCCAGATGCCAGAGGACAGCGTATCACATAAACGCGTGTATCCGGGCTCCATCTATACAAAACCTCCAGTTCACATTTGTTTTTCTTGTCTTTTTTTGACTGAATGTTCACAATTTTTTAAAATCAAAACAATATAAGTTTTTATTATGAGTTTAAATAGTCATTTGAATTCAAAAAGACCTTTTCTCCAATTCTGGAAAAAGAGTAGATGGGGAGGCAGCCTTGGGTGCATGAGCTTAACTTCGTGTGGCTTCCTATGTAAGGCGACCTTTAAGTATGAAATCAGTGCTCCTCTATACATGAGCCCTCTGAGGATGCAGGAAACTTCAGGTGCCCCACAGGAAACGTGTTTGGGTGATGCACAGTTTGGCCAGTCTGCAAAGACAGCTAAGGAGAAGCGAATATTCGATTCAGTTTTATTTGTATAGCACATTTTCACATTACATCGTCTCAAAGCACTTTACATTATCCCTGCCCAAAGCACACAGACAGCAGGTCAGAGGTGACAGTGGCAACGAAAACTGAGAAGGAAGAAACCTTGGGAAAAATCAAACCCAAAGGGGGAGCCCATCCTCCAGGGGGCAGCAGAGGAAGCCCTAACCCTAACCAGACTCAAAGGGGAGCCCATCCTCCAGGGGGCAGCAGGGAGAGTCAAATTAATAAAGATTCATTCGATCCAAATTGTCAAAATTGCTCAAACTTAGGTGTATATATGCTCTCTCTTGCTGGACTCTGCAAGGATGTAATATAAAAATGTATGTGTACATGTACAGCTGTGTATGAAGAGAGGTCTACAACTGTAAAATATGAAGATACTTTTGCTAAGTATTAGGACTGTGGAAGTTTAGCATTAATGTCAGAATGTATTTCAGTGACTGAATTTTCGCAGGCAGTTCTCTGACACTCAAACGTGAGAAGAATATGAGCAAAGATTTGTATTACAGATCAACGGCATTCCTCCCAGAATTCACAGCTAAAGTCAAAACATTCAGTTAGCATAGCGGTCAGCAAATAGTAGCTCCCTGGGAGCCAGTAAGTAGCTTGCATAACAAAGAATCGCTTACGTTCATTCAGCCATCCATTTTCTCGAAATGCCTGTCCTATGCAGCGTCCTGAGGGCCTGGAGCCTATCCAGGAAGCTACAGACACAAGGCAGGGAATAACCCAGGATGGGGCGCCAACCCCTCACAGGGCACAAGGCAGGGAATAACCCAGGATGGGGTGTTAACCCACTGCAGACCACACACACACACGCATGCACACACACACAGATTAGGTACCCAGATCTTTGTGGGGACTTAACCATAATTCCATCTATGACACCCTTCAGCCCTAACCCAGCCCTAGCCATAAGCATAAGTAACCAAACAAAATCCAAGACATCTCACATTTTTAGTTTTGTTATTCCATTCACAGATTTTTGTAAAGCTGAAATTTTCCCTGAAAATGTCCCAACAAAGTCAAAATAACCCCCCCGCACACACACAAGCACGCACGCAGGCACGCAGGCACGCACACTCTCTGGTCCGTGTCTATTCTGGGGGCTACAATGCCCAAAGCCAGCTTGCTCAGACTCACCTTTCCAAGGCTCTAGGGACAAATCGAAGCTGCAGATACATTTCTCTTGATGCTATGAGCATACTGAACACTTTACAATAGACATTGAATAAGTAATGTGACATTTTCCCACATTGTGGGGGCAATTTCCTCTTTAGGTCTCTTCTGGGGACCTGCCTGAAACAAGCAAACATAAACTTAAAACTTATCATCGCAGTGATCTTATGAATCTTGTGGGGACCAAAAATTTAAGAACAACTGAAAAAGTTAACAGCATCTGCCATTTTATTTCTTTGACAAGCAGTAATTGTTTCAGTATGTAAAGCTTTGTCCTCCAATAATCCGATCAGCTTAATATAACTAAAATGATCAAACAGAAAGACTATTTACAACTGAATTTTGAGTGCAGAAGCTCAAAAATGGTGTAAGCAATATAATAATGTATGAATCAAAATAAAATATTTGTATATGAAACAGCTGTTATACTGAATAGATAAAAGAAATGAACTAGTGTTAAACAGCTTGTTAAACAGAACTGACAATATACACAGAACTGCTGAACAGGAACTTCCTGCTTCTTCCAGCACCTTAACATCTTACATACAGTTAGATTTTCTTTTTAAGGGCTGTGATCCTGTGAAAAAGCAGATAACAAATGACCAGTCTCAGTCTTTCAGAGCGACAGTCTCAGTCTTTCAGAGAGACAGACTGTCTTTCAGAGCGACAGTCTCAGTATTTCAGAGCAACAGGCTCATCTTTCAGAGTACCAGTCTCAGTCTTTCAGAGCGACAGTCACAGTCTTTCAGAATGCCAGTCTCAGTCTTTCAGAGCGACAGTCACAGTCTTTCAGAATGCCAGTCTCAGTCTTTCAGAGCGACAGGCTCAGCTTTCACACAGGCCTCACACGCTCTCTTCCCAGGGAGTTTGCATGTTTTGATGAACATGTTTTGAAGAGCATTTCCACCGCCTCAGCTTCACTGGTGTTCCATTTTCTCTTTTTAACCACCTTTGAACGAGAATAAACTTGTCAAAATGACAATAACAGTAAACAATTTACTCCATATTAAACAATGCAGTAACCATGTCTGCTATGACAGAGTACCTCTTAAAAGTAGGACTAGCTGGCACCATAGGTGAGCTAGTCGGGACTATGTCTGTCTGCTGAAGAGTTTTCATCTCGATCTAGAGAATGTTCTATGGACACCTCAGCTTCCAGTTCTATTACAATAAAACAGGAAATATAAATCAATTAAAAACAGTAAAACACTTTTTAAATTCAATTAACCAACGGTAATGTAAACAATCATATACGCTATGTTTGCAGACTGTGTTTTGACTTGACTTCAGGACATGAGGTTTATTTTCTATGACTTATGTTCAGCAAATACAAATATTGCAGGTCAGGGGTAAGCAACCCTGATCCTGGAGTGGCAGAATCCAGCAGGTTTTCCATCCTACTTGGTCTCTGATTAACCACACCTGATCTCAGACAGATAGCAACTCATCAGGTAGGATGGAAAACATGTAGGATACCAGTACTCCAGGATCAGGCTTACCTGTTATAGATCAAAAATTGCTGTAAATAGACAAAACAAACATTTCCAAATGCAGTTTTGGGTTACTGATATTTGTTTATTGAAACCCCTTTTGAAATTGTCCAAAAATGGTGACAAAGAGTAAAACTTAATTTCCTGAATTTTCACTTTAGAAAATCCCTCAGACCCCTTTGAGCAGCAAGTTTACTGCTTAAGACCCTTTACCGTAGACAGACCACTGCGTTATTTTACAGATGATATTTATACTAGTTGTGGCAAACACCCGAAGCATGCTGGGAAAATTAGGGCACTTTATCACTGCACCAGGTACCATACCTTTGGCACTATAAATGCAATATTTTCCCTTTTACATTTATTTGTGGTCCAGCACCAAAAGTACCAAACCAGCTTTTTTGGTACTTGGGTATTTTGGGGTGGGAGTTGCAAATGTGTTCATTGTCGATTGGTTATGCAAATAGCCTACCTCAGCAACACAAAATACTAACTGCCGTCCTGAAAACAGCTAGCAAACTCAGAAAATGATGATAAATGACGTAAAAAAAATAGTAATCACATGGATGCGTGGACAGATGAAGAGACACAAGCTTTAATCATGATCTAGTTAGTATCTGAATTTGCTGTAATGTATTAGGGCTGCATGTTATTGGGAAAATTTCAAATATTACGACGTGATTTTGTTGCAATAAATATTGTGACAATGTTAAGGAAAAATGGAGTTCAAAAGAAATATATTTATCATAAACCCGTCTAGAGTTTGTTAAACAGTGAAGTTGAAAGTGATTCTGATTGGCTTGGACAGTACATGCAGAGCTCGCCACTAAACTTTATACTGATTTTATAAACATGAAGGAACAATCATTAAGACTGCGAAGCTTGGCAAGTTTTGTTAATTCGAAATTTAAAGCCCTCAGCACTATAACGTCCAGACAGTACGAAGGTATGAAAGAGCCTGATGTCGACCCAGCTGACTGTCGTGGTCCTTATAACGTGAGATCAGCCTGCGCAAAAAAGATGACGTTGGTAATAATATCGCACATCATCCAGCCCTATAACACACTACAGCCATTTTTTGAATTCAGTACAAAGCACCCTGCCTCACGCTGTGATGATGTCATTCAGCATCAGTACCAGTGTTTATGCCAGTGGGAAAAAAAACACAAGAAGTATTCTACTTTTGGTATTTTTGTGAAGTACCAAAAGTACGGTATCTTGCGCACTGAAAAGGCACCATAAGAATAACCTCCAGAATACGTTACTAGTGGGAGAGATACTGTGCCTTTAATTCTCCAATTCTGAAGTCTCATCAAAACTAATTCTGGTGTTGGTTTGACTCTGTGAAGTGACTTTACAGAGTGCAATTTTTTTTAAACACTAGTGGATGTCTTAACACTCTAGAAAGTACCCAGAATACATTTTACTCTCTGTAGAGTGGAACCATACATACTCTGAAAGTGTTAAGATTAAGTGTGTCAAGACACTGAGCTTACTTTGCAGATAATACAAAGGAACACTTTCAACAATGTTAAGGATTACGCATAAGTACAATGGTAAAATACCACAAAACATACGCCAACAAGTGCATTTCACCAGGTTTTCAAATACAACTCATTTGACAGTAGCTTGTTTCTGTGTTTTGTGCTTTTTGGAATTTTGAGGAAACACAAGTGTAAGTGTGCATTTACCTTCCTCATCAGATACATCCTCCAGTTCTGACAGATCCCCTGAAATGTCTGATCTCTGAACATGAAGTGATTCTAAAACATAATTGAAAAAAAATAAAGTAAAATTTCAGTACTAAAATAAAGGTTTCCCTACAAAGGCAAAATACAGTAACTACACTGAAAATGAGAAAAAGGGCTTCAAAGTGTTTTGACTGTACATCGTGTAGTACGTAGGTGACAGTGTGCTTATTAAATGTGTATTCATGACATAATTTTTATGCCTGAAAATCATGGCCAATCATTTTACTCAATTACATCACGTATTAGCATTCACCCTAATAGTCACTATCTTTACAATCAGGCTGTTGGACACCCTGTCAGGTAGACCAACATTGACTAGCTAGCATTAGCTAGCTACTACACATCAAAGACTTTGTAAAACTATGATTTGCTCTAGAGGATATCCAGCAGATTGATTCAGGAAAAAACAGAACCAAATATTTGATAAAATATGCAGTTATGGTGTTTCAGCTTAGTTGCATAAACAGAATAAATTCGTTTATATAGTACAGTGTACTATAGTGTAGTATAGTGTACTGTAGTGTAGTACAGTGTACTGTAGTGTAGTATAGTATACTATAGTGTAGTATAGTGTACCGCAGTGTAGTATAGTGTAGTAGTGACATTAAACCTTACCACTTGCATCAATGCTAATGTCCTCCAGGCTCTTTCCACTGAATTCTCCAAGTCTTCCTGTCTCTAGTGCCATCAACACTTTGCTTATTTTAGCAAGTTGAAGAGTACCTTCGGGAAGACGGTAGTCCTCTCGTTGAACTCTTATACTGTGGCCCAAAACGTCAGCCAGCCGATCGATTTCTGTGTTGTTTAGGTTAAGGACATTGGACAGGGTTGCTACATATTTACGGTGCTTTGTTGATAAAAGTGCCTTTGGATTTTTTGCTCCACATTCAACAGCAAAATCTCGAAGACAGTCAGATCCTCTTAAATGAGACAATGCAGATGGACGTGCAAACATGTAAATGTTCTCAGATGGTACACCACACACTGCTCGCTTTTCCTTCAGAAGCTCCATACTCTCTTGCATTTCAGATGTCAAAAGAACTGGAACCTTCCTTCCCTTCTTCCCTTTTATCTCAATCCATGCGAAATGGTGGCAGAGTTTCTTTTCTAGCTGCGTAAAGGCAACATCTTCATGCAAATCAAAAGTGTTTCTGCAGACAAATGAGGTCAGCGGCATCTTTGAAACTTCACCCTCCCTCCGTCGATTGAACAGAATGACCTGAGATAAAGTAACCTTTGCAAGGCCTGTCCAGTTCTTAGAAGTAGCGTTTGATGAAAGATCATTAAAGGTACTTTTCTGCTTGTTATCCAGAAACAAGTGCATCATTTTCATATCTTCTGTGAAGGGAATAACAAGAGGAGCGTTCCGTTTGTCTTCTCTAAATGTTCTGAGTGTGTTAGCAGACAGAAGTTCACACCATCTTGTTGTATACATCTCATTGAAGTCACGAGCCTTATCTGCTTTTTCACTGTCCCTGTCCATCATTGCTTGAAAGCTCACCAGAAAGGCCATCTTCTGGAGGCTATGGCCCAGCTTTACAGCAAGGGTTGGACGCTTAAATGTACATTTGTCATCATCATACCCACAGACCATCTTTACAGCAGTGACAACATGCAAAAAATTGGATGGGTCAACGAAGTCTTCCATTCTGCGCAATGGGGTAGCTTTTTTAGCTTGAATCAACAATCTTCCAACCTCTCTCATTTTCAGACGAACATACGCATGCTTCCCACTGTCGGCACCCAACTTGTTGTAAAAATACTCCCCCAACTTAATGATGTATGGGTCAGCTTTAATGGTCAACAGCAGCTCATCATCATTCATGTTCCTTAAAATCTCATGCAGACCTGCACTAACTCCCTGCGCCGTAGGACCCATACAGGCACCGGGAGAAAACATTTTGTCTGCTCCAGGTGTGGAGAGTTCATTTGTTCTAAGCTTGCACTGTTTCATGTGTCGCCATAAAAACTTCTTCGCAAAGAGCCCAAGACAATGCAGGCAGTGTATGAAGTCCCCGGAATTAGAATCCTTGCGTGGCTTTTTACACGGTACAAGATCACCTTGTCCTTTCTCCAAAATTTCAGCATTATATGCAAAATTACCCTTGTTTCTAAGATGTTCTAACAGGACTTTCCTTTCTTTTGAACCCTTCGGAAATGTCAAAGCTTTTGCAACGTCAGGCTCGTTGCTATGCACTTGCTCCAAATGCCTTGCAATTTTTGACAGCGGTCTGCAGCAAAAAAAGCAGTACTGCTTCTTGTCGTACACTCGAGATCCACGAGATGTTTTCGAAATACCTTTGATTAAAATATGACTGGAAGATTGATGTGGTGCTTCTTCAGATTTACTGGCTTCCACTGCATTGGAGGCTTCAGAGTAGATCCTCTTTTCTTTCTTCTTCCCTTTGGAGATGCCATGAGCCCAGGCACTTCCTTCTGAGGCACTTTCATCTGAGGAATTGGCCGCAGAATCTTCCTCACTATTTCCCACAATGCTGCAGTCATCAGAATCATTACAGAGAACTCCATCCTATGAAAACAAGCAACAGAACGATTACCTATCGAACTGCAGTTCTGAAATTATATATGACTTTCCCTTGTGCCATAAAAGTACATTTCTGCATATCTGGTCAGAGTAATGCATTTATAACAGCTTATAACAGCTATTAGTGCTGGGATGCCATTCCAAATTAAATGGGCACGCCGCACACTTTCACCTTCTCGCAACATGAATTGAACTTGCGGAAACCGGATAGCAGATGGAAAACCTTCATGTTCACTTATGGAATCAGAAGGCTTTCAGCACACACTACCAAAGTGGACTGGACAGACGTCCCACCTCCTGTCAGGTAGGACCTTCTCCTCACCTGATGGCTGTCTGTAGACCCCCGCCAGGAGGTCGGGCCACAAAGCTGGCCGCTGGCAGGCATCTCGCCTGAGCTCTGAGGCAGGCTGTTGACTCCTATCTGTCCTTTAGAGACCTATAGTGGATATAATAGCAGATAATACACTTTAGAAGTAACAGCTCAGCACAGTGAGATGAAATCAAGACATTAATAAATATATCATTTTTCTCGATGTGACCATTCATACTGTCATCAGACTGGATATCGAGAGCAACATGAGATACAACACTGCTCAAGAGAAGGAAGAAATAGCTGCAGTATTTTTAACCCTGATCCCTGAATATACAAGTCAGTGCTTAGTATACACTGCCAGTCAAAAGTTTGGAATCACAAAGGGCCCTGAGTGGGATTTTTTCCTGCTTTGGTAAACAGCACGATGGCTTTCAGCTGCTCTAATACAATGGGAATGGCGAGTGAGACTTGTGATTAATTACGGATTATGTAACAAAGGGCGCTGTCAACAGACTTGACCATTTGCTGTTTGAACTTGGGTTTTGCAGTCGCGTCTGATAATGATTAGTTATTTGAAGCAGTAATTGTAATTTAAAGCAATAAAAATGTCAATTCAGTGATTGACAATGAATATCCAGTTAACTATTGTACGATACTAGCCCAGAACAACTAGTCAGAGTTTGGTACAATTGAACATTAAAGTTATAACTTCCTTCATAAATATTATTTTTATTTATGAATACTTAAATACTATACTTCCCTCTAATCTACTCATAACAATCTTACCCATCATACAGTGTCTTTTTCGTTTCAGCATATTAATTTCATAGCATAATGTACTGTATATTGTAATACACATAGTTATTGTGAAAATCTCAGAAAATATTGAAATATTATCTCTAGGCTACACTCATCACCTAGGCCAAAATAAAACACAAAGATTTTTATTAACATTTCGATTAATCCCTAACATTTAGTCACGTGCAGAAACCGCACAACATATTCAATTCATGTGCATTTATAGTGTTGATTTGAGGAGATGAGGAACTTTTACTTGATGAAAGATTCAGAACACCAGCAAAGTACAGTGGCATCATGCTGGCAACTGTCCACGTTATATAAAAGAGAAAAATAACGTAAACGATATTCTTACTTTTTCTCTCCAAGGACAGTCAGCTTCTCCATAAGTGTAGGTCAGCTCTTCACCAGGGATTATGTCTCTCATGGCAAAAATGCATAAATGGGGCTGCCTGCCCACAATGATTCTCTTGATTATACAGTTGGGGTTCAGATGGTCGTCATTAAACAGCCTCCCAAAAGATCCATCGTCAAGGGCTGCGTCAATGCTGAATTACGAAACAATGACAAAAAAGGCATGCACCATAAATGCTAATGTCCAAAAAATATTAGCAACTATTTATCTAGACTACACAAGCTTTCATGTCCACAATGCCTCATAGAAACATCAGCTAACTAGCGTGCAGGTCTGTTTAACAACATTAAATTTAATTCATTACAATTATTTTATTATAATTAAGGTCAAATAATGTTATTCAGTATGAATATATGTGCAGAACAAGTACAATCACAAATAAAAATATATATATATCTAGGAAGAAGCAGGGCTGGGCAAAATTCTGGCTTCCAAAGGTTATCAAAACAAAATAAACTTGTGCCTAATTTCGTTTCACAGTGATGTTCCCATTTTGTCGTGTTATAAATCTAGTGAACCTCTTTCCACCTCCTTTTTATTTGTTTCTCAGCTGAATTATGTTTAGAGTTCAAGGAAATCCTACTTTTTAAAAGTTTTTTCAAGAAATGAATGATATTTCCGAACTCTATGAGGAATCGTGTTAAATTATGGTGAGCTCAATATTAACCTAAATAATCGTGATTATTGTTTATGCCAAAATTAGGCATCCCTAGAAGGGAGGGACAATGTCATGAATGTGTATCAAGATGTGCGACAATAGCAATAGAAATGTTTAAATTACTCACGTCCAACATTTTCCTTGCCAGATGAAGTCAATCATAAATCCTTTAAGAGCATCATGGTAAATCCGCCGTCTTCTCTGAGCTTCTTCAAAGTTGATCAGGTCTCCTCTATACTCTACGATAAACTCGCCTTCTTCGAAGGCAGACACCGCAAACACTCCCCTGCCTTAAATCAAAATGCCAAACTCAGCTTACGGAAAAAGAAAAAAAAAAATCGTAATCACATGATTACAACATAAAAATAAATAAATCCAATTTCCTCACCTTTAAAAGCGTCTATATATCGCACTTCGAGCCCCACCTCGTCCTCAAGGCGGCTGATGTGCCACGCAGCATCGGTCTCTGGGCATCTCCTCATCCGCCTCATTCTAAAAGGCAAAGTGTCGTCTATTCATTTCTCCAAACTTTAAGATTAAAGACATGACTACTGTTTCTGCCTGTAAATGTATCACTAGTAAGGATTCTCCAGAGTCACCGTTTCTGATAAACATAGAATTGTTATTAGGCTGCCTGAACTATGCAGTTAATCAATTCCGACCATCTGTAGTCATGACGTCATTTGAACATGTCATCCTCTCCTACCTGAAATCCCATATCACCCCTCTGATGGATACTTACCAGTCTGCTTATCGAGCCGACAGCGTCCTCCGCAGACCTGGTATTTCAGTCCCCCACCACACACTACAGCACCTAGAGTCACCTGACGCCTACGCTGGCGTCCTACTCATCGACTTCAGCTCAGCCTTCAGTACAATAAACCTAGTCTGTCCAATAACTTATTGGTTATGAAGACCGATCCCTGCCTATGCATGTTAGGAAGCCCTGCTCTAATGAAGCATCAGCTCGGACCACATTACCAAGAGAAGCCCAGCAGAGAATGTGTTTCTTAATTCTTAGTCAAACAAAAGTTTTCTACTTCAGTTCTAAAGTGGCATCACTGAGAGCATCACTGAGAGCATCACAGAGAGCATCACAGAGAGCATCACAGAGAGAATCACAGAGAGAATCACTGAGAGCATCACTGAGAGCATCACAGAGAGAATCACAGAGAGCATCACAGAGAGAATCACAGAGAGCATCACAGAGAGCATCACAGAGAGCATCACAGAGAGCATCACTGAGAGCATCACTGAGAGAATCACTGAGAGCATCACAGAGAGCATCACAGAGAGCATCACAGAGAGCATCCTCAGCTCATCCAAAATTGTCTGGTATGGTACATTGGACAGTTACACATGCAAGAAACTCCAACACAGTCAATAAATCATCCAGGATTACTGGCACCCCCCCCCCCCCGCCCATCAGAATCACTATATCACAAATGCATAATCAAAAGCAAGAAAATATCTAAAAAAAATCTGACCCCCCTCATTCCGTTTCCCATCTCTTCCAGCTGATGCCCCCTAGGGGGTGCTGCAGGTCCCCACCCACTTAAAAAAAACCCATTTTAAGAAGTCCCCCCCTCCACTGTAATAAGGACTCCAAACACTTTAACCGCACCAGAGGTACTTGGTCTTAAAACAGCAATGCTGACCCCCCCCCCCCTTAATGGTGTTAATTTAATGTATTTTGCTCGTACATTGGGGCACCACAAGGAATTTCACTTTGTTTCGGACAGCAAGTGCTGTGCTGTCCTGGCACATGACGTGACAGAATATTTATTTCAAACACGCAGCTCCCCAGACTATTGTCCGTGTAGAAGCAGCTCTCACTGTAAATACGGTTGAATTATTGTTTCATGGGGAAGGTGCGGAAACGCTGTTATTTGGTTCATTTATTTTATGAGTAATTCAGAGTGAAGTTGGGTTACTGAGTACTTATGAGTATTTCAGAGTGAAGTTGGGTTACTGAGTACTTGAAACTGTGAAAGAAACAGAGAAATTACTGTGAGTCAGTGGGAGTCTCCTGTTTGAAGCTGATTGGTGGACCCAGTGAATGGTCAGTCCTCATAGACATACAGCTGGCAGCAGGCAATGGTCCTCTTTCCTCCTGGAAACTGCAATATCAGAGATAAGTTTAGTTAGAATGTACACAAATGCACTTAATTGTCCTGTCAGAACAAAGATCACCATGTATCTGGATACCAGGTACCCACACAATACCATTTTAAACACAGAACCGACACCACAGACAAGACTAAGTGTCAGATTTGAAGCCACAACACCAATAAGTATTGTAGACTAAAGTGTAAGATGCTTCGAGGATATAAACTTACTGAGAAATGTTTTGATACATTGCCTGTTTCTCCAGATAACCTAAAACCTATTTATTTCAACAGAAGATTCATATAAACCCCACAACTGTAAAACATGAAAACTGATAGTGTGCTTGGACACTTTTAGAGGTTTATTTTTTATTTATTTATTTTTAAAAACTTGACTCATTCTAAAAATGTTTATTGAAAACTCGAGAAAACTGACAGGCACAGATACACTCCCCCTACCTGTCCTGCAGGTCCAGCGTTTCATCAGGATCCCCTGTCACAGGATCAGTAACGTCCTGCTCTGTGGCCTCCGGGAAACTCATATTTAGCCTCTTTTAGTCCGTTCAGTTTGCCTGCAAACATTGAAACACTTTGTAACGTCTAAACATGCGTTGCCAACAATTCGATACATTAAAGAAACACAAGAAGCAAATACTGATGCGATGCGATATGACTCACGCCTATTGCGATGTAAGGCGACTGAACACGATTTGATTCAACACAATGCGATTCAACGCGATACGATGCAAGCATCGCCGGACACGCCTCCAACTCACGCGAGACTTCGCCACGAGACTTCGCGAGAATTTGCCGCGACAGTGTGGAGGACTGGAGATAAGAGAGTGTGCTTTGGGAGCAGTTTAGAGATGGGAGTCAATCCAAATATAAAATTACTGGTCAAAATTTATTGGTCGCATTTCTAAATAGTAAAGGCATGAGGCTTAAACTAATAATTCTTTTCTAATAAATCGATTTTACCGATGCAGAAATGTTAGAAACGATGCATCCCGAGTTCATCCTAAACTGCATCCGGTGCACACGTTTTTATTTTGGTCAATCGTACCGTGAACTTTCATGCCGGTGCACCGACGTGAAGAGATGGATCTTTACCATACCTACGTTACATGCGATTTGCCTCTGTCCATCTACCTCTGGTTAATTCCAGAAGAAAGAAAAACGTATATTTGAACTTTCAGATCAAAGACTTTTGTTTTACCCAACGCTGTTTATTCAAATCTGTTTGCTCTATAACTCATTTAATAGTTTCATTTAAATCTTTTTCTATATTTACAATAAAATATTTTACAGGCGAGATAGAATTTTAAAAGCTAATGGCAGGCTATTTTAACCCATGAGACCAGTGACTTGCCAACAAAATGACTTACAAGAAATAATTCAATCATGACAACAAAACGTTTTCAATGCAGCATACTGTCCGTTTAACAAGTATGTTTTCTATTATCTCGGGAACAAAAGATATACATCATACCTAGCTCTAGAAATCAACGTATAACACATGCGTTTACATGCAAAATAATGTTAATGAACTCATACTTACTTTGCCTACGTGTTTTTTTATTTCAGTCGTACTCGTTTTTTTCCAACAATTTCAAGGTGATAGACGGTGTTGTAGTTAACTCTTGGGTTTCGATTTTGACAAAAGATATACTACAGAATTACGGAAATCCTGATTGTCATACTTTTCTTTATGGCACAATCGTAAAAAACAAAACACTGGAAAATATGTTCCTTGCTGTTCTATTTTAATCTATTATGTGAATAGAAGAGCATGTACGTTAATATGGAGGAAAATGTAGTGAGTGTGCCGTTCATTTTTGTACTGCTGAGGTTACACAGCGAGGACTGTTGTCAGAATAACTTTACTTGGGAGGTGCCACGTCATACAACTTCCGGTTTTGCGTCTCTGGCTTATTACGTTACTCTGCCATCTAGTGGTGTGAACTGTACACAGCCGCACATCACAGCGCTTCGCCCTCATTTCAGCTCTGAACTTAAAGGCGGTTATCGCCATTACGACTTAAATTTCTGTCCTTTCTTACGAAATAGTAAAACGTGAATTATTTGTGTATCTTCC
Source organism: Cryptomyrus ogoouensis (assembly GCA_025773925.1). Lineage (NCBI taxonomy): Eukaryota > Metazoa > Chordata > Actinopteri > Osteoglossiformes > Mormyridae > Cryptomyrus > Cryptomyrus ogoouensis. Next base: position 5,481,135 of record JAOYFF010000051.1, read on the forward strand.
ACAAACTTTCCAACTTTAACCAAATGGCTTTACCATTTTGAGTCTGTATACCATATATACATTTCAACCCATATATAGATTTTTGAAACTTTCTTAAATTTCTTTCACATACTCAACGCCTTTACATTTCTCCAGTTAATGTCTTTGAACATAGTCTGTGTTCTGTCACTATCCCTGTTCTTGTATGTCTCTGGTAAGATATGAATGTCTGTCATTTCTGGTTGTCAGGTCAGGTTAGGTCAAATTTGTTATTCTGCCAGGAGGAAAATTTATTTGCGCAAGGTGGTTAAAACATAAACAATCCACCACAAATACAACATGAACAACATACCAGATCACAACCAGCTAGATCACAAGGACAACATTACAGTACAGCGCAGTGCAGGATCACTCCATGCGAAGATAAATAATGAGCCAAGCTGTATGGTTGGAAGTTGGCTTCGTCATTTGTATGAATTTAACCTACTAACTGCAGCACTAAGAAAAGAGTCTGTAGATCTTTTATTACTGTGATTAGGAGCTCTGTACTGCCTGAAAGGACAAACACAAGCTCCCTCTGCGGGGGGGTCAGTACAATCCGATATGGCCTTAGACATCCTTGTGACTTGCCCATTGCCAAAGAGGTCAGAGAGCTGAGATTTATTCACCTCCATGACTTCACTGGTCACTCTCTCTCATCTCCATGACTGTACTGGTCACTCTCTCTCACCTCCATGACTTCACTGGTCACTCTCTAGCTCCTCCATGACTTCACTGGTCACTCTCTCTCACCTCCATGACTGTACTGGTCACTCTCTCTCACCTCCATGACTTCACTGGTCACTCTCTATCTCCTCCATGACTTCACTGGTCACTCTCTCTCACCTCCATGACTTCACTGGTCACTCTCTCTCTCTGTTGTTCCATTTGACCCATATGTGTTGGCTACTGTTTGGTGATGACCCAGCTTTAATCCAAATGTCAGATCATACTGCGGGTGCCCATCGCCTATTAATCATGCGGGTACTGGGGGTGCCCATCCCCTATTAATCATGCGGGTACTGGGGGTGCCCATC
>JAOYFF010000051.1:5493117-5510470 GCA_025773925.1 Cryptomyrus ogoouensis
CTGCACAGTGGCTCAGTGGGTAGCGATGCTTCTGACCTGTTGGAGGCCTGCACAGTGGCTCAGTGGGTAGCGATGCTTCTGACCTGTTGGAGGCCTGCACAGTGGCTCAGTGGGTAGCGATGCTTCTGACCTGTTGGAGGCCTGCACAGTGGCTCAGTGGGTAGCGATGCTGCTTCTCCTTTCCAAAGCTGCTGGACAGAGTCTCACCTCTGCTCTGTGGAGGGCACCTACTCTCATCTTTCTCCAGGTACTCTGGTCATTTTTCACAGACTAAAACCATGCTGGTATACTGATTGGCATCTTTAAATTTCCTGCAGTGCCTTGTGATGGTGCCCCCCCCGCCCAGGGTGGACCCCAGCTTTGCACCCATGCTGTCCGACATAAGCTCCTCCCCCATGGATTTGATTAGTTGTTTAGCTTTGACTTTAAAGAAGACAGATATCCAAGTAGCTCCATCCACACGTTATCTCCCCATTTCCCTTCGCACTCCTTCCCAAGGAACATCTTGAATTACCATTTCTAAGCTTGGCCGGGAGCCCATGATCCTGGATTTTACATTTTACAAGCCGTGATGATCAAAGCCAGCCCGGTATATAAGGTGTCTAAACCATCCCTTAGCATTTTCATTGCCAGGGTCCTTCTACGTTAAAGTAATTAAAGTAGCCTGAGAAAAAGAACCACGTGTAAATAAGTACCGTACAGAAAAGCTCACCAGCTACCCAAAAACCAGGTTTCAAAGATTTCACACTTAAGGTCAGACGCAAGGTATCCCATGATGACCGTAACCCTAAGCAGGTAGGTGTTACTGTTACACCAGTGCCCCAGTTACTCTGCCGTTCCTCAGTTCCACCTCTGACGTCCTGCTGACACGCGCGTACCAAGAGCACCTTTCCAGAGCTGCTTTTGGGCTCAGCTTTGTTTGTCTTTCCACAATTATCGCATGTCTGTAATAAACCACAGTGTGAAGTCATGCCCACACAATCAGTCATAATCCAAACATGACAAACGAGTATAGCTGAGCGACCCAGACATTTTATTGGCTCCAAGCAGTAAAATTACTGTTCAGTCTTTTAGATACTTTTTGTTTTGTAATTAATGTGATGATTCTTTTCCGACTGTGAGCGAGGCTCACTTGGTTGAACCATCTCCCTCTGGTCTTCCTAGGGCAACAAAAGGGTACAAGCTCTGGTACAATATTGTTCCTCAAGGTACAAACAACATCGGTGTCCCCTCAGAGGTACAAAAAATGTTTGTCATAGTCCATTTCTGTATCTAAAAAGGTTCAAGTGCCTACAGCCAGAGTGCAGCTAGCAGAACCATGAGGGTACAGCCCCAGTGACAAGCAAAGGTACAAACTGGTCCTCTTTCTTTAATAGTGTATTAGGAAGAAACCTTGGGAGGTACCAGACTCATAAGGGTGGAGCCCAAGCTTCGCGGGCTGGCAGTGGAAGTCCAAAATAACAAAGTCCTGATTTGTGTGATCCAAACTGTTAAAATCCAGGTGTAAAGGCGAAGGTCCAGAGGTGACATGGATGCTAATGTCTGAGCAAGGAGGTGATGGTGCTGGATAGCCCACCAATGGCAGGCTAAGTGGTGGTGTGATACTGGCGTGGGCAATATCACTGGCAGCAGAGTGGATTGAAGTAAAAGCAGAAGAAGCACAGTGCATAATTCTGTAGGCATGGTTGTTCAAACTGGCTGGAACTCCAGCTCTGAAGGTGATGTCACGGATTTGGCTCCTTTCCAGAAGCTTTGATACTGGGCGTCTTGATTGTCCTGTTCGCTACGCCTCTCGCAGTATGAATCTGCAGGGCCTAAGCTGGCCACACACCACTCTCCCTCTCCGAACATGGCCATAAAACCCGCAGCAAGCTCATGCTGGAGCTGCGTAACCTCTCTCCGCGATACGGGCCTTCCTGCAAGCTCGTGCCGGAGCTGTGTAACCTCTCTCCGCGGTACGGGCCTTCCTGCAAGCTCGTGCCGGAGCCGTGTAACCTCTCTCCGCGGTACGGGCCTTCCTGCAAGCTCGTGCCGGAGCTGTGTAACCTCTCTCCGCGGTACGGACCTTCCTGCAGAGAGAGCAGATGTGAGACTCGTGTAAAACCTGCACCGCTATAAAATTTGAAACCAAAATCCACTAAGAAGTGCTGAGTGCCAGAGAAAAGCAGGCCACTGTGGGGGCAAAGTGCGTAATCCTGTTTGATCCCATAGCCTCCCACAACTTCATTATTTCTGATGGTGCCACGGGAAAGAACAGTCGGAGTGTTTGAAAAGAGTAGCAGAATGAGCAGGAACACACTGTAGGTGAATAGGTGATCAGCCTATTCTTTGAGGATATACTTCAATTTTATGACAGAAAATTAATCCAGATCTACAGTCTCAATTGTAAGATTAATCATTGTCATAACAGGTAAATATTGAATTAATACTTTTACTAGGTTTTTTCAGCCCTCTATTCCAGAACACCTGAAGGGAAAAGGCAAGCACTTACTGTAGGCCAGGGCTCTGCAAATCTGGACCTCAATTCCAAATCTAGGTCAGGTAATTAGTTTAATAATGACTGATTCTGATTGGCTGGAGGCTTCACACCTGACTCGCAGGTAAAGAAAGGCTGGCAAATCTGCAGGGCTCGGCCCGCGAGGGCCGTGAGCTGAATGGCTCTGCTCTGTGCAGATGCTGGTAATTCTTCTATTTAAAGGTGATACATGTATTTCTACATAATTACTCTATTTACACCCAATTCTCTATATCCAGCCATTCAGCAAACTAACATTAAAATTAAGTGCTTGGCACAATTTTGACACTGATGCTGTGCCACATTACATCCATCCATTTTTCCTCTGAACGACAAATTACAATAAACAGCACCATTATTTAATGGCTTTTATGGCAAACTTTTATAAATTATTGTCAATCATTGTATATTTCCATTTTATTGTGGTCGGTTAATGTATCCTCTGGAACAAACATACCCTCTAAAAGCATTTAATTGCCACAGACTTAATTGCCAAGCCTCTTGCATTAAAACGTGCCCAGGCGCAAATTTTAAAGTGTGGAAACTGTACTGGAGTCTTCCTCGGAGTCCTTTTTGTATTTGTTTTTAAGAGGCACCTAGAGGAAATGCAGGGCGCAGGGTGCTTGCCCGCTGGGCGCTGTGTGCCGGCCGGCTCTGCTCCGCTAGCCGAGTTTACATTCTCCCGTTAATCAGTACAAACAGAGCGCTTTCCCACGCGGTGATGGGCTCCCAGGCACATTTGCTTCTGTTTTCCCTACGACTCACTAGTTAGCGCTGAGCAAATAAAATATAAGCTCTTAATCATTCAAAGGCTGCGTCCGTTTTATTCCATATAACGGTCTGCTGGATCGCGGACATGAACTTACGTGCCGCTGAGCTAAATGCTTGCATGCAGGCATAAGCTACATGTTGGATATGTTTACTGGGGATAGCAATTATTACAAAATTGAATGGGTAGTTTTTCTTTATTGTGTTATCTGGAATAAACATAGGTAATCTGAGCATTTTAATTAGCTAAAAATGCAGAAAATGGTTTAGATGATTCAGTTATTATGATGATTCACTATATTTAGGGAAAAACAATACTTAACTGTAAACTGTATCTCCCAGGATATTTGCATTGGAAACAAGTTGGTATTTATCACAGACTTGTGCAGAGACCTATTTTTTAGAGTCAGTACAGATTTTTGGGAGATTTTGAATATATTACTTTCAATGATCGAAATCTGAAAAAGTCAGTCAAAGCTGTAACAGCTTTCTGCAGAATTTCTTTCATGATAAAGAGAACTGAGATGGAGATACTATATTTCCCTGTACTTACACAGACTGAAAGAATGTATATTGAATTATTGGACGTAATATTTCTATTAGAGAGAAAGGAAAAAAACAGATTCACATCGGTAATGAAATGCAGACATAGACAGCATCTGCATCTGTTTTCTTTCATCCCTAAGGGATGATCCCATATCTCAGCCTCCCAGCCTTGGGAGATAATGGGAACTATGGGAATGATCGGAACTGGAAGCCAGGTGGAGCTTGTGTGCAGGGGGGTAGGAGTCTGCGTTGGCCTGCTGAATCCTATAACCTTCATACCTAAACATGCCTTTCAGCTGGCTTTCCTTGACCAGAGGAAGATAATCGTGACTGAAAACTCTGCTTCCATCCACGGCTCCTTACATATTTTCCGACTTCTCGCTTTAGTGAGGCCCATCCGTGCCTCCTGACACATCAGATGCAACACTGTATGGAGTTTCCTGAGCTTCGTCTGACCACAGCCACAGTCAGAGCACCAAAATAAATAATTGAATCGTCCTGCTCTAAAGATTTAGCCTTTTGCAGTAAATCTCTTTTATTCATCTGAGGCAACTTTTACTGAATGTAAGGTGCCCGTCAAGCCATTTGGCTCATTTTACTGGAACAGTTGAACTTAAGCAACTTAACAACTGGTCATCTGCTTGAACTTAAACTGGAAATCTATTGGATCACAAGCCCACATTTTCGATCACTACACCCAGGGTTCCCGCAAAGTCCTAAATGTCTTCAAGTGCCTGGAGTGAACAGACAGTGATAGATCAGCACTTGGAAACTACAGTCATCTACTAATCAGTTAATCACCATGCAGTGCATGACAGTGACTATCTTTCTGATGTTCTCCCCTTCTTTGGAGTTACACAGTGGAGGACAAAAAATATGAAACTGACCATTCTAGTTTTGGCAGATGTATCCAGTGAGGTCATATCTGCATATAACATGGAAACTATGGTGATCCCAAGATACACTTCCTGGTTTGGACCATGCTTGGTGCAATAGCTGTCAGGGTGATAAGCACTGAGAATGAGGTCATGTGAATTAGATACTGGCAAACATAACTGTCTTCATACAGACTGCATCTTTACACTGAGTTTATTGTGTATTTTATTCCATTTTGCTGTTAATTATAATACAGCTACATTGCGCCAAAGAAAGTTAGCAAAGGATTATGGGAATCCCTAATATATTTGCTACGCTCAGCTACTAATAAATCCCACTGCTCTCATGCCATCCGGGGTACGATTCCATTATGAGTTTCAGATTCCTGTCTTATGCTTGACCTTTTAGGTTGTCTCTCTCATGTGACAATTCTATTGCATAAACCAGACAGAGTCCTTTTGTTAAATTATCGCTCTATTCAATAAATAAACAGCACAAAGAAAAAAAAAATGGAAAGTGGTATATTTCCGACTCACGGAATTGAGATTATGGTAGGAGATATGTTGTAAAAAGAAGCTTAATTTCAAGATCCATCAAACTTAATTGCTTAATTTCAATATTCACATTTTCAAAGACCTGGGTAACAGGATCCCTCAGTATAAGTGGGGAGGATGAGACAGGAGCTGATTTACAGCAGCCAGACGCCAGACTGCCAGGAACAGAAGATCCAGAGATTGATAAAATTCTTACGCTTGACAGGGACGGGGGGAGGGCAAGCTGATTTCATCAGAAATAAGTTACAATTCCTATAGCCTCCCACTGCATCAACGGCTAACTTTTACCAAATAGGTTCCGAATTTAATTAATTATTTATTCATTTTATTTATATTCCCACCCACTGTGCCTTTTTGACAATTATTTCTGCAATGTGGGATTTTTTAACTTTTCAACATGAAAGTTGTACATGAATTTCATTGTATTTTCTTTTTGTTTTTTGCAATGACAATATGTGTCATGTCTAGTTTATCAAACCTTTAAAAAATCCTCCTCAGATTTCCCTGTCCCACCGGCAGCTGAGGGACATAACCTATGTAATTACTAGATACAATCTGTGTCTTGTTACAGACAAGAATTCATAGAATTCTGAAGTCACTTGATTACATCAGAATATTCATTTTGTCAAATCAACAAATACCAATATATATGCATACCGCGCTTGTAATAAGTTAAATGACAATAGTCTTGAAATGTGCCAATGATATGCCAGGTAACGGCAACCCTAATCCTAACCCTAATCCTAACCCTAACCTCCTGGGCTGATGTCTAATCTTTTACACAGAGCTCAAAACTGCAGGTTCATAAAGTAAAAGTCCAGGCCAAGATAAGATTTTGGTTCAACCAACCAGTTGATAATTCCGTGACTGTGACTCTTTGTACTTAACCGGTTGGTTGAAACAAAATCTTGGTCTGGATTTATACTTTCTGAATGGGAACTGTCCATCTCTGCTTATACATGCTCCTCTGCCATTTGCAGTGATGGAGGCTTGTTTTGTTACATGTATCTATGTGATGATGCTTGAATTATCTGAGCAGCTGTATGAAAAGGGACCCTCTTCTTGCATTTGATGCATATGTGCAGAATTTGCCAGGGAAGCTTTCATCCTGCTACCGTTCATTGTTGGCTTTCCCTGTGTACAAAGCCGCTTTCCTGCCGTTTGTTCCACGTGAGGACAGGCGATTGATTTCCTGCTTTATTTCATGTCAAGTTGCTGTTTCCTTCGTGGGCTGAAGTGTATAATCAATGCAAATAAAGAGCTGCTCCCAAATGGACAATGTTGTGTGCCTCATACGCTCTTTTCAAAATGACCCAGCTGACATCCACCTTCAGTAGATTTTGCTGCACTGTCCTTATTATTACAAAACGAAACCACAACATTTCATTATGTGTGATTCCCAAACAAAAGCTTGAGGAACCAGTTTTATTTAAATATTCAGATAAGGCTCTAAAAGCGAGCAGTTAAATTTCTGACAGGTTGAAAATTGGTTCCCTGTCATCAGTTATTACTCCTATAAAAATGTTTCTTTGATTCCCGGGAAAGCACTGTGAGAGAACACTGAGTGAGGAATTATCTTAGTTGTGATTCCTGCAGTTTGTGAGGAGGGTCACATCAAAGTCCAGTGCTGCTTTTGACTTAATGCACTCTTTATCCTGTGCTCTGACCTCTTTAATGTATTTCTTCCATATCTCTTCCTCTAAATTAGATCTTTTACTCTCTGTTTCTTCAGTTAAACTAACTGGACATATATGCTTATATTAATCGGTCGAATGTGGTTTTCCAACAACCATGCTGAACATCATTATGCCTCATTTTCTATCTAGCTGTAAGTCTCTCGCTACTTCTCCAGGTCGTGCCTCACGCACCATGACGTCACCTCTCACTACACTCCTGAGTCACCCTGGCTGCATGTCAGGCTCATCCTATGACTTAGATTTTCTAAAGCTTGACTACGCTAACCTTGAAAAGTCAATTCTGCAAATGCCTTATAAATGAGGATCTTTAAAAACCTTCTGTTGATGTATATTTTATATCTTTTCTTTATATACCTGTAGTATATCAGCATGCTGGAGAGTTGCACGAACCTGCCACAGGCACTGTCAATAGGAAGAAGAGGAAATTCTAATGATTGTTTTCACCTGCCTGTTGGTCTCTCATTAGAGAGCTTGAGGTTCCATTTCTCCACTAATGAGCCGCACAATGTCTCCATCACACTGATTGTCACTGAAAGACAGAAGCCTTGGTGCTTGTTTGACCGTGAGAGTCATGTCTCTCAGTGCAAAGCCCTCCCTTTCCAGGGTTACCGGACCAATCAGCGTAGGGTGTCACGGTGACTTACCCAAAGCTATGGCCCCGATATGAAGGGATGGAGCAAAGCCTCGGACAAATGCCTGGCTGAATTTTGAGGTAGATGGAGTCACAAGAACAGAAGGAAGCAGTCGCTTGGTGGCAGCATTGGCTGCTCTGCCTATATTTTCTATATTATCTCTTATTTCCTTATACGTTGTATCACCACCAGAGTTTCATGAACCAGACGACATATAACTGGACTGCAGTTTTATATCCATTAGAAGATCAATGCGAGACGCACAAACACAGGCAGATGCTGTAAGGCCTGAACGTCACACTGCAGAAAGGGACCTGATTTCCCGCTGCAACGCTGCCACTTTGGGGCAGGATTTTCACATTCCGCGAACATTAGAAAAGCCCTAACCTGCCTGCCAGGCAACCCCAGCAAGAGAGGGGAAGAGAGAGGATGTTGGGGGGGGGGGGGGAGATTCAGATGGGCAGCCCCCTCCTCCAGGCCCCAAATGCAGACAGACACTTTGGTTTTCAGTCACCCATGGAGCCGGTGACAGCCGGTGACAGCCGGTGACAGCCGGTGACAGCCAGTTTCTCTGGACTTTGCTACGAACAACAAGCTGTTGCGATGCGCTATAACTGAAACTCTCTCTCTCACAAACCTGCCACTGTCAAGTAAATATCCAGCAACTCAGCCATGCAAATTTAATTGATTATTCTAATCCAGTTACTAAAAATCCAATCAATTCTCAATCAGTTCAGTGTATACATTCCTCTGCAGGAAAGCGGCTTGATGAAGTTTGAACGTGTGGGCATTTTAATATTAAGCACATTTCATCTGTACCTAATTTATGAGATACATCAACACTTTTCTGAAAACTACACACCCTTTGTAAGACCTTGCTTGCTTTCAAAAAAGAACAAGACACTTTCTTCAAAACCACTTACTCCGAATAATGAAATATTCACATGGCAATGGCGGATGTGGACAACATGTCAGTTGTTCAGACTGACTTTTTCACACGATGCTGGCACATAGGGAAAGAGCTGTCAGGATGAGTTTACAGTATTGTCTTCTTGTGGGTAACACAGTGCAGTAGAAAACCTATTTTTTTCCTGTTGTGACAAAAAATATAGTAAACAGACCGACAGACCTACAGTCTGTTTACACTTTACCATACACAGAACCTATTGGAAAGAACAAATGTTCAAAGACTGTTGCATGTACTAAAGAAACTCAAATGATCATCGTAGCACAGAGAAGCAGAAAGAAATCATCATGCTAAAGCACTGAGAATAAAGTGATTCCTCTGGGTCCTGGTCCCGCCCTCCCTGTCTCTCCCCCTCCCTGTCTCTCTCCCTTCCTGTCTCTCTTCCTCCCTGTCTCTCCCCCTCCCTGTCTCTCTTCCTCCCTGTCTCTCTCCCTTCCTGTCTCTCTTCCTCCCTGTCTCTCTCCCTCCCTGTCTCTCCCCCTCCCTGTCTCTCTCCCTCCCTGTCTCTCCCCCTTCCTGTCTCTCTCCCTCTCTGTCTCTCTGTCATCGAGCCCCACAGCTCATCATCTCCCCGGCCAAACAAAGTTGGAAAAATGTCTGTTGTGAGAAATTCATCCCTGGCAATTTCTGTGCCCCAATATCTTCACTTGTCTGTGTCACGATGCAGGGCAGGGACAAAGCACCCAGGCGCAGGGCAGAAGTCATTAAACGAGACAATGTATCCTGGGAAGTGTGCAGACACTCATGAGGATACGATAAGATCGTCACACAAATGCACACTCAGAAGGGGGCGATTATCAGCACTCATACAGGGGGAGGAATTGGGACACTCAGGCACATGCAACCACACAAGAAGGTTGAAGCAAACAAGGCCGCTCGGGGAATCGGACATTCTGAGACAATCCCTCGCACTGACTGAACCAGTCTTGCTTGATTTATACTCTACGCATTGCTAGCTAATAGATAATGGCTGAGAATGCCCCGGTGAGCTTGACTGGCCGAGGAGGTGAGGCTGTGGCGTTCAACCGAGAAGCATCCTCAAAGTCTGATCCTTAGCTGTAGGGTCACCTAGTGAGAACTGTGTTGCCAAGAGACGTTAAATACCTGTCTGATAAAATCAGAAAAAAATCCCAGATTATACATGAACATGTAGATCGTCTGGTACTGTGAGACTTATTTAGATGTCTTGTTTGAAGTGTAATGAGAATACTGAACATATACTGTAGTGTCCGGGAAAACAAGAGCTAAGGCAGTTTTATTTGGTAAAATGGAAACTCAGTGATGGAGGGACCTATGAATGGTGAGGGTAGCACCCATGGTGACATTGTCCCTGGCCAAGCTCATGCAGAATCTTAAAATCAAAGTACCACTGTTCAGAACAGCCAGTGAATGCTAAAGTACGACATGGAACAGTTCAGTGTTATTGACAGATTACTCTAAAGGGATCATTTTACTGCCTCGATGCTGGTTTGTATACCTTTTCAAGATCTCTCACGTATTTTACCTTTTCAAGATCTCTCACGTATTATACCTTTTCAAGATCTCTCACGTATTATACCTTTTCAAGATCTCTCACGTATTATACCTTTTCAAGATCTCTCACAAATTGGCGTTCCTTAGAATTCAGTCTGAGGTCTTTGAACACTGACAAACACGTTGTTTTCTAACCCCATCTCTATTGCCAGTGTTTGCCAGTGAAATATCTACTATGGCTGTCTCCTAAAACTCAGTGGGGAGACATTGCCTCGAGGTCTTCTCTGCAAGGCTCCACAAATCCACAGAATTTTTTTAGAACCATGCGATGAAAGTTACCATAAGGTTTTTTTATTGAAAATGCTAGCAATATTGTATGACATATTGCATTGCAGTAGTGACTCAAGTTACTGTACACATTCCCATTTCAAGACACCATGGAAACTACAGTGAAGCAACGAAGACTGGGCTTCATATGTTGACAGCCCACCGTCACATTCAGCCTGTTACTACATGGTCTACTAGTGAGACCAAATATTCATTGGAGGCTTTGCACCACTCCCATGACGCTACATCTACCATGACCTTGTCCTCTCCCTCTTCCATCACTTTTCTCAAGCATTGAGGCCTCTCTGGAGGCAGTTGTATGTAAAACAAAAAGCATGCATGGATGTAATTACACATCCCTTAGCAATTTGAAACCAATCCTTCCTTATTTGTATTGCTTTGTATCTGGGGAGTCACATTTCAATTTAGTTTCATCTCATTCCATTCATAGCATTGCGTCGACAGATATCTAGAGTAGAGCACTCTACTCTGAGAGTGTTTTTCTGATCAGAAGTGAATTCAGCCATCAATTTCTGCAGGTTCTGCCTTTCGGTTATTGAAAACAAGATGTGAGTTTGTGCTTGTACATGAAACATTGTGTCGAGGGGTTTGGAGTCAGCGCTATTAAAATGTATTGCTGGAAGAGTACGGCCAAGATTCATCCGCTGAGAACATCGTCTATATGGGCTTTAACAATGTATGAGTAATCAGGAAAAAATGCAGTAATTAGGTACGCCCTCGACAGCTGAAGGCACCATTACGATTCACATCGTATTTATTTGTGGCTTATAATTTTATATTCTTCCCCTTTTGCTTACCTATCTTTTATTTTCCCTGTCAAAATAGTAACAAGTACATCAAACAAGCGAGTATTAATTTTCTGGCTTTTATCTCAGCAAAACACATAGGCGTATTTAGCAGGTAGAAACGCTAACAGAATGCTAACAGAACGCTAACAGAGTGAGTATGTTAAATGCGGAAGCCAGCCCAGAGACGAGGTCCTACGTAGGTGCCGTCAGCCAGCTGGACAAACAAACTGAGGACTTTATTTTTTTTTCCTTTTGGCAAATTGTTGATTCCAGCGGTTATGCTTAGTTTTATAGACATGTTGTATGTCACATTTATAGGTATTTTTAGGTTTTATAGGTATTTTGCAGGTTTATAGACCCATTGTTGTTTCATAAATAATGAGAAGTAAAAGAATAACCAGGTATAGAATATGCCTGTTTAACCTAGATGATAGTACTCATGTATATTAGTAGATACAGTCTGATTGTACCCATAATAGCCTTAGTCTTTGTTCTATGAAAAATGTTTATGCAGTAGCCTGTTCATCAATTTGCTTTCTAAGATGTATCTGCCAAGAACGCAGCACTTACTTATGGCAGTAGGCTTATTAAATCTTCAGAGTTCACAGACTCCGTGACATGTGTGCTTGAAGTCATCTTGGACTAGCAAAGGCAGCCACCTGAGATTACAGTATCATTTAAAGGCTTTGTGCCAGAAAGGACAGACTGCAACAGATTTGTAAGCTTCATCATTTTGTCCCGTTAAACGTAGACCATTTCACCTCACCTCTTCTTAATGCAGTCATAGTATTCTAAATAACAAAAGATTGTTGGACTACAATGACAGCTGGGAATGGAATCCAGCAGACAATATAGGCTTGACTTTTAACAGACCTTAAAGCGACACTCTGGTGTATTACGATGGAATTTCCTAAAGGATCCCCCAGCACAAGATTCGTATATTTAGATTAGCAGTGGCAATGTCCTTTATTTATGGATATGCTAATTCCTGTAAAATATTGAACTGGTTTTAAACTGGTTGCCATTCTGCAGTGCTGCACAGACAGTTCCACCAGCACTAACGGTGAATAACGCAGTGCAGTCCCACAGTCGCAGAACCCTTTGGAAACTAACCAGCAAGTTACTTCAAAAAATAAAGCAAAATACTTTGTTCCCATTACTGTACATATATGGGCGATGAAAATAATCATGATAACAATGAGGAGACAGAGAGGGAGGGAGGGAGAGAGAGAGAGAGAGAGTATTAATCCCTTAGAGGGAAATGATCTTGTTACAGCAGCAATTAACAAAAATATTCAACACAATATAACATACATCACAAAATATACATGACAACTGGCATGTTTAGAAATAAACAAGCAAATAAGATAGTGAGCAAGTAATGGGCAGGGTACATACAGTTACAGCCTGCTGATAATGACGTGAACTGCTGTGCAGTGCAGTGCAGTGCAGTGGTGGCTGGTAGCAGTGATTTCTGGAAGCGGTCCATCTTCCAGAGGAGCTGGATGAGTCTGCTTCTGAAGGTGCTCTGTTATTTCAGCAGCATATTGTGCAGCCGACGTTTGATATTGTGCATAATAGAGAATAACACACAGTCACGAACTTAATGAAGACACAGGGAATATACTGAGAAATAAACAGAGCATCCTGTTTGTTGTCTCAGAGGAGAGGTGACTTCATATGTTGAAGTGGCTTATCGGCAGCTAACGTGTCAAACAGATGTTTATGATCCCCAGAGACCCAGGTGGCATAGAACAGCTGTTTGCAGGTTCCGTGTGTAAAGGAACCAGGCAGGAGGCCAGAGAGCGGAGAACCATTCCAGCTGACAGATAATTCCGAGTGACATGGACAAAGGTCACCGTCCACTCCGGCTAGTGTCATTGCAGCCTACGCTTCTCCCACACATTCCATAGCAGTCTGGTACTCTTCTGCTGTCCCATTTCAGTAGGGACTTTTATTTTGATACTATACTTTCTCAAAGAGGCCAATGGAACGGTTCCTTTAGTCCCAAAACTCTCCCTACCATAGTCGAGGGCACTTTACGTAAACAGCTGAAAAAACACGACACCCTATTATATACAATTACTAGCCAAACATTCCAGTGTTATCACTAGGTGCGAGCGAATATATCCCTGAGCGATTCTTTGCGGTGGATTTAAATGACCGCGGGGTATTTCTCACGCTCTCACAACAGCTGTGCTTTGGAATTAATGAATGTTAAAATTATTAGTACGGATCATTTAGAGTGGAAAATGAACGTCTAATTTTAGAACGATGTTGATTAATGCGTGAGCAGAGAGAGCTAATGCTGATCAGCCCTTTATTATGTAATAGAGACAGATACAGTAACCTGGATTACCGGTGTTTGTGTGTTTACAGCTTGGCTGCCTATTGATTAACGCCTTCAAATATCAGGTTTATACTGGTTGTAGATAATAATCTTGCATCCTCCCTCCCCCCCCCCACCAATGCTTTTTTTGATAGCACTGACTTTCCTCCAGGCCTAAATAGCCTCTAACTCTTGTTTCTGCACCTTGGGGGGGGGTCACATATAATTTATTAGATAATAGGGGTGATTGGGTTCAGCTGGGAGACCTGCAGGTATGACAGGAATGGCAAGCCGTACTCGGCCTTGGCAGACAGAGACAGGGTAAGGCGTGACTGCAGGCCCAGGAAGCGAATGAAGGGGAACATGTGATGAGACCCAGATCATTACTTGGCTCTTTTTGCCTAATACGCACCCGTTCTGCAATGGGCATCGTCTTCAAGCAGCACATTAATGAGTCAGTTTGTGTCCGAGAAGCTGATGTCTCCAGTCACAAATCATGCCTCTATACCCTAGAGGTCCAATAACTGTAAACAAGACCAAAATTATAAATAATACCTTACTCTCGCCAAGAGTCTGTGCTAAGAATATATATATAGGACAAGCAGACTTGTTATTCTGTATTTAATTTCATCAGGAAAGTGCGCTGTACTGAGCTTTATGGTAATTGGCTTGTCAAAATATGCATTGTGAAATAAAATGTAGGTAATATATTTGGGGGTTGCACAGTGGGTAGCACTGGAAGGGTTTGGGGTTTGAATCCCCTCTGTGTATCTGTGTGTATCTATGTGTGTGTGTGTATCTATGTCTGTGTGTGTATCTATGTGTGTGTGTGTATCTATGTGTGTGTGTGTATCTATGTGTGTGTGTGTATCTATGTCTGTGTGTGTGTATCTATGTGTGTGTATCTATGTGTGTGTATGCTCTCAGTGAGCACGCAGGCCAGCAGTAGTATTCCTCTATCCAGATCACCCTCTGCCTCTCTCCCAGCCACAGAGAGGCGTCTGAAGACGTGCCTGAAGCCACTGGTGCCAAGCAGGAGATGGAGCTGAGTCCTTTTATCCGGCGATCTGCTTTGGATAAGTGAGTTTGAAAAATAAATGGATGGATGCACCAGTATTATATGTAACATAGTTTTTTAGTTTTTACTTCTTGCTTTAACATTTCCTTTCTTTTCACTGTTGATATACAGAATCAGAATCAGAAAAACTTTATTGGTCCCGGAGGGAAATCGCTTCTGCTACAACTGGGCAGATAGACAGAGACGCAAGTAGACAAGATGAACACTTTTTAACAAAATGGAAAAAGGTAATATATCACAAACAAAAATCAAATAAAACAAAATAAAATATAAAGATTGAATAAATGTCAAATAAACTACATTATAAAGAGAAAAGATATTTACTCTGTTTCCTATGTAAACAGTTTGCTGTGTGACTAGTTCACTGTGAATTTAAATGAGCTAAATGACGGACCCTGAAGTCTACATCAGTTCAATGGGTTTCGAACTGATGGTGGCTTGATGGTCAGTGTTGATTAGTGGAATAAAGCTTTGCGGTTGCAGCTGTTGTGTACAGTACTAATTAGTGACAAGCAGAGCTTTGTGTCCTGGACGACTCTCGGCTTTCAGATGGGTGTTGATAACTTGTGCCAACACGTTTGCTGCCGGAATGACATTCCCTGGCGGAATTCTAAACCCCGTGTGGGTAACGTGCTATAGATAGCTAATTAAAAACAATAAGAAACAAATCAATGTTGCTGTCTTAAAATTGAGCACGGCCTAAACAGTGTGTTTAACCAGAATCTCAATAGCATCATAAATCACCAAGAAGATTCAGAAAAGCACCACAACAAGGTCACATGGTATTTTTCCTTTTCTCTTATAAAATATCTTTAACGTGACTCCTTACATCATATTCATATTCATTATATGGTCCCCTGTACATGTGCATATATATTGACAGTGTGGGGAAGTTACTCACAAAAGCAATCTGGACCTTTTTTGTACCTTCAGGAGCTTAACTGTCTGTATTGGATTATTTTTGTGAATATATATTGAATATAATCAATATCAATGTACTGCCTGTATACATTTATAATTCTGAACTGGCATTTGTGGCTCAGGGCGTAAATCTTCCTCAAACGAGACTCCTAGAGATCTGCATCCCCTTATAAGGAGAAGGTCAATGGAGGACTTCCTTATGTGTCAATTAAATAGGAGCTCTATAAAATGGCAGACCAACCTACTCGCTGTTATGTAGAAGTAGTAATGCAGTAGACATTCCGCTTGCTCAAAGCATGCTTCTGTGCCTTTTGATGTTGCAGATGGGAATCACTAACCTGCAAAGGGCAGCACTGAGAGTAGAAGCTGATGAGCAGGTGATCAAACACATAGGTGATCACCCTGCGGAATCCAGTGTTACACAAGTGACTGAGTCTCCTCTGTACGGAGGCGGAAACGTCTCCGGTTTGAAAGTGGAACCTGCCCCAAATCGACACTCTGCCTGTTACCTCCCGAGAGTCATTCGAACCCTGTCACTAGACACGAGGACAGGGGATGGCGGAGAAAGATTAAACTCTTGTTCCACAGTTCCATTTATATGGTAATCTGTCCAGGTCCTGGCCTCGGTTGGAGGTCCTAACCGCAGCGAGCTGTCTGAAGATGTGCCTGATGCTACCGGTGCCCAAGCAGGAGATGGAGTTGATTCATTTTATCGCACACTGACAGCTTAAAAGAGACACACTGTGGAGACACGTTTTTGAATATTTTTTTTTATTGTACATCCTGGCGGTCTAAGAGCTTAGTGTGAAATTGGCCCCAGAGGAGTCAATCTACATCCTACATACGCTCACTCATCGTACAAAGGCATTTCACCCTCCTTACCGTCTCTGTGGAGGCCTGCCTTTTGTGCAGTGCAGCCTAATTATCAGCCCTGCCAAAGTGATGAATTATTCAATTAATTCCACTTAACGACATTGCCTTAAATCGCACCACCTACTCTGTGACCACCTTCCCCGTGTTCCTCACATTCAAAGGTAACGTGTGAAATTTAAAGGTGTCATTTTGTCGGTAACTGGAGGCTGGAGGACGCCAGTGGTACTGGCATGCTTTCTGAAAGGAAGAAGACACTCCTGTGCTTTCCAACCTTGTCATTAGTTATCTGGTAGCGTTTCAGACAGTATTCCCTGACTTCCAAAAGTTCCCGTCCTACTTTACGCACGTCTATTGATAGCTGATCTTTTTAGATTGCAAACATGTGATGGATTTTTTTTTCTCCTGACTGAGTGACGCAACTGATCCCCATCTGTCCTGGGGGGCGAAAAAAATAGCTGTCGGTTCAAATCTTTGGTCTTTTAAGATATTTTAAAATATTTGCAGAAAGGAAAACAACATATTTGCAGAAAGGAAATTTGTGTAGGAACCATCACATCTGGTATTGTCAAGGACTGAATGCTGAAATTATTTAGTTATATATACTCTGCGTTTTATTACACACTATATAGCAGCCAAATCCCACTTCTTGGCACTGAGATTTAAAGAAGCATTAAAACAGGAGCACTAATATCCGGTCAGAGTTAAGTAACCTGTCCCCAGCTTCACTCCTACCTGCTGGAACCTCAGAGCCAGCTAACCCTGCCCACACAACACCTACAAGCTTTTGAAGATATGTGTCATTGCTGAAGCGATTTCTGCCTCCGGAATGTTCTTCTAGTCTGGCAGAATTTCTTCTC
Organism: Cryptomyrus ogoouensis; assembly: GCA_025773925.1. NCBI lineage: Eukaryota > Metazoa > Chordata > Actinopteri > Osteoglossiformes > Mormyridae > Cryptomyrus > Cryptomyrus ogoouensis. Next base: position 5,510,340 of record JAOYFF010000051.1, read on the forward strand.
GCAGTTCGTAATACGTCCATCAGAGACGCGTGATCGTCTACCTGAGGACCTGTGATACGTCCATCAGAGACGCGTGATCGTCTACCTGAGGACCTGTGATACGTCCATCAGAGACGCGTGATCGTCTACCT
>JAOYFF010000051.1:5518026-5532269 GCA_025773925.1 Cryptomyrus ogoouensis
TTCCCATTGAAATGAATGAGCGGTCCCCATAAGGATATGTATACCCTACATGTGCGTGTGCGTGTGCGTGTGTGTGTGTGTGCGTGTGTGTGCGTGTATGTGCTTCATTGACAAACAGAACACCAGAGCAACAGAAGTAATGATGACATTTCTGAAAAAAATGACCCCATGTATCACCTTGATGACATGATGTTTTTGCCCTGAAGGTGGGGTGGGCGGGGGCTTGTTTTGCAAAGCAAGGTAATTTCCTGAAATATCTAGTAAACTACTTGCTGTTTTAGCTAAATTCTAATATGCTGTACAAGTAATTGTAAGAAAGAAAAATTGCTTCACCATGGAAAATATGTCAGCTAAGCAACAAAACGATGGAATATAATGTTCCACAAAAGACGTTAAATAGCATCTAATACCGACATCTTACATACTTTTGTAAGCAGTGTGTGACACATTCTGATGTACAACAAACATCTATACAAGACATTTAGCTAATGAAGATCTTGCTGATTTTCAAATGTTCCTCAAATAACATTACACAGTATGCCAAGCAAAAGCAATAACAAGAATTACTTTGTCAGATATAAACTATCATAGTCAAAAATAATTATATTTCCAGCTGAATAATGAAATTGCTTCCAAAACTTACCAGTTATAATGGGGTCTCCTTCTTGTAGTTGAACCCAGGGTCGGATCCTTCAAGCTGTAATCTCAGCGCTTGTTTAAGACTTAATCCAGTCTCAGCTATCGGGTAGTCATCTAACAAATGCTGATGACTCCTGTCTATCATGGTTGTGGGGACAGTGACTCTGCTGAAAAACACCTGGTTACCTTGCAGGTGGTATTTAGGGTTAGTCATGATGCCATTTCTCTTTTTGTCTGTCAGGCTCTGGTGCTGAAGGAGCAGTTGCTGTGGGGAGAGACCTACATCCTGATGGATGGAGGGGGACATCAATATTTTGCACTGTGGTTCTTTCAGTCCAAGGCTTGCTGCTGGCTTGGCGAGAAAGATCTTTTCATCAAACTGGGTCATTTCATACTCCAGCACCGGGCTTGGAGATGAGCCCCCGTTCAAGGATTTTTTCTTTTCCCCTGAACCCTTGCCATTGGACATGTTATTTCCAACCTTGCTTCCTTTATATGACTTCTGGCTGGGCTTAATTTGACTCCACTCAAGCTCCCTCGTTGGGGAACCGGGTTTCTGTCCTGTGGGCTTGGTGGTGGATGAAGGGGAAACTACAGACTGTCTGCTCCGGCTGCGAGGCAAAGAATGCTGCTGGATCTGCTCGGTGAAGCTCAGCCCATGGAAGCTGTCGATTGGCACAGTCTGGGCTGTTGCTGTGGAGGACGTTGTCCTTAGCGAGGAGTTCTTGGAACTTTTGAGTGAGTTATTAGATAGAGATGACTTGTGCCGGTCCACAGTAGAGTCTGGGGACTCTGATGGGGAGCTAAATGCATGGATGGGTCCACTGTGCAGGCCACAGCCTGAAGTGTGCAGGTCTCCAGGCCCTGTGCTTCCAGAACTGTTGGACTTCATGGTGAGGGACAATGTTCTTCCTGTAATTGGGACCTTTTGGTCCATGTTGTGTATTGGTGAGGGACTGCATCCATTAAGGCTTGTTGCACCATATTTTTCCAAGAGTTTGATAATCTGTACATGCCCCCCCTTGGCAGCCACACGGACGGGCGTACGGCCAAACTGATCGGCATGGTCAGGCTCTGCTCCATGCTCCAGCAACATCTGAACCACACTAATATGCCCCTCCTGAGCAGCGATGCAGAGTGCAGTAGCGCCCTGGTTGCACGTGTGGTCCACAAATGTCCCGCTGGCGATCAGCAGCTGGACTACCTTAAGGTGGCCCTGCCAAGCAGCGGACTGAAGGGCTGAACGATTCTCGTTGTCACACGAGTTGACATCTGCATGGCAGCTGATCAGAAGCCGCACCATTTCGATATGTCCCTGCCAGCAGGAAACATGCAAGGCTGCTCGTCCCTCTGGGTCTCTCACCTCCACATTTGCTCCATTTTCCAGGAAGTATTCTGCCATACCAAGCTTGTTCTCGAGCGCTAAGATGTAAAGTGTGGGGCGACCATCTGCATCTTTAGAGTTTATATTGGCATCATGACTCAGAAGAAGTTCTACAATGTCCCTGTGGCCTTCAAGAGCTGCTACTCGAAGTGAATTCCTTCCATCGTAGCCTCTTTGATCAACATTGGACTTCTCTTCCAGCAGCAACTTGACACAGTCATAATGGCCCTCTTGGGCTGCTAAAATTAGTGGGATGCGACCGTCATTATCGATTTCTGTGAGCCTAGCCCCTTGTTCAATAAGAGCAGTACACACAACCCGATGTCCCTCAAAAGAGGCCATGTGCAGTGGGGTCCAGCCAGAATCATCCCTGTGATTCTCATCCAGCCCTCTGTCCAGCAGAGTTCGGACAACTTCCACATTTCCTTGAGCCGAGGCTATGCTCAGGACAGTCCGACCTTCACTGTCAATGGTATCTACTGCTGCACCCCAGAACAACAATGTGTTAACTACTGATGCATGCCCCATGGAAGCAGCTGCAAGAAGGGGCGTTCTACCACTGTGGTCTGAGTGATCAACATCTGCACCACCCTCCAGGAGCAGATCAACTACGTCTACATGTCCTTCATAAGCGGCCACTAGCAGGGGTGTCATGCCATCTTTGTCACAATGGTCAACTTCTGCTCCACGGTCGATGAGTAGACTGACTACAGAGGTATGCCCTTTGCTAGCAGGGATGCAGAGAGCAGCAACAGAAAGAGCAGTCCTGCCATCCACATCCTCATGGTTCACCTGTGCTCCGTGACTGAGAAGATGCTCTACGATCTCTCGATGGCCCATGTACGCTGCGGCAATGAGCGCCGTCCTTCCTTCGTTGTCAGCTTTGTTGACTTCTGCTCCATGCTGAAGCAGGTTGAGCACAATGTCCTCGTGTCCTCCCCAGGCTGCGGCTCTTAAGGCAGTCCTACCGTCTGCATCCGCACAGTCTACTTTAGCACCAGCGTACAAAAGTGCAGACACCACCTCAGAGTGACCTCCCCAGGCAGCTGACCGCAATGCTGTCCACCCGTCATGGTCTGTGTGATTAATATTCACCCCATGGCCAATCAAGCAGTTCACTACCTTGGTATGTCCTTGCCTGGCAGATAGGGTCAAAGCAGTCTGCCCATGGTTGTCCTTTAGCTCGAGGTTGGCACCTCTGGCGATAAGCAAGTTCACCACATCCTGATTTCCACTGTAGGCAGCATTAGCCAGCAATGTTCTGCCACAGGAGTCACTCTGGTTGACAGAGGCACCATTATCAAGCAAAGTTCGAATTGCATCTTCCCTTTCCAATGCCTGCTGCACTACACAAGATGCCTGGTCATCCTCACTACTGACATGGGCACCAGCCTTTACGAGAAGCTGCAGCACCTCCTGTTCCTTTGGGATTGAGGTTGTCAAGGAGTCCTTAGCTGGTGTTCCGTTCCAAACCATCCAGAGTGCAAGATTGAAGGGCTCTATCTGCAGGTTGGAGTTTACCAGGTGCAGTGCAAACTCCTGAACTTCCAGTGGCTTGAGCTCTTTAGCCCTGCAGGTGTAGCTCATTGCCATCATCCTGTGTCCTTCAGCAACATTGCACAAGTACTTCTGTGTGCAGTGCTTCACATCGAGCAACCATTCTGCAAAACTGTAGTGAAAGAGGATTTTAGTGTTACCTAGACCATTGACAAGTACTCTGGAGAGGATGTCCATTTTCTTTTGGAACTCCTCCATAGTCAGCGTCATATTTTTTGTCCAGACGGCACAGTACAGCTCCTTGACTGTGAGAGGCCTACAAGAAGCCAACATTACATTGAGGATGGGCTGCACTTTGGCAAACTGCTTTCTTACGAACAGCCTCTGACAGAGCCATAGGTAGAGGCCATTCAGGGTGCCGGGGATGTCGCGGATCTCTCGCAACATGATGAAGTTCTCCACCACCCCATCCAGCACCCGCTCCAGGTACAGGAAACAGCCACTGCTCTTGATGTGCAGTTGGTTCAGCATCTCTGCCGTCTCCTTGGTGAGGTGCTGCCTGAGAGCCTCCTCCTGGTCCAGGCGGTGCAGAATGTACTGCTGTACGTCCTTTACGATGTACGCCTTCCGGAGGTCATCCAAGCTGATTTTGCGGAATCCTGCGGGAGTTGAAAAGGAGAATGCATTAGGAAAGTCCATGTGAGTCACAAGTGGGGATTTCCCTCAAGATTAAAGAAAAAAATTACGAAGAATTGTTCTCTAGGACTAATGTTAATTGGTGATATTGGCCCAAATCCATTTTAGAAATCACAGAATGGACGATAAGTGAGAAAGTAATTTTACCTGAACCTATCCAGGTATGTGAGGCTACAATACTAGTATAGTGATCATTTATTAATCCCTGTGGGGAAGTTGTGTTTTAACTTTACCCCATCTTGCTGCCCATGAGACACACAGCCACATATAGCCGTAAGGGCCAGCTAAGGGGTCACAGAGAGTAGGCAGCCACCTGGCACCTGCCCGGGGAGATGGGGGTGATGGGCCTTGCCCAAGGGCCCACAGACATGTGGCTATTTTGCTGAAGCCAGACTCAAACCGGCAACCTTCCAACCATAAACATAGCGGCTCAGCCCACTGAGGCACATACCAGCCTGATCAAAAGCCCATGAAATCCCCCTCACCTTCATTCTGCACTTACTGGCTTATTGCTAAGCACACAGAGTCTTACACGTTTGCCAAAATAGGAGCTTAAAACCTGGACATCGTGTCTCTAAATGTGGGAGTGAAGCTGAGTAAAACCCGCATGGAGAGACTCCAAATCGATACCTGTCCATATTAAACACTGTTACTAACTGCTGTTTAGCATTTTGTGGAATGGGAAGATCAGCTCGGCGTGACGTAGGTCAGCTAGTACAAGCAGGAGGGCAGTTTTACGCACATAGTTACACACGATGCTTTATCTGCACTGCCCACAAAGAGTAAAAAAGCATCTCAGTGCGGTTTCTAGACACCACTAATGCACCAAACCACTGGAGGCCATAAAAAATACTCACTGCAATCTACTCCCTAGCCAAAAATATGTCGGTCTGAAATCACTGAAAGCTAACCGTCCCGCAAACACTTATTTTGTTTGCGTTTGAACGTCCTAAATCACCTTGACTAAATGTCTCGTGTCTGTGAGTGCAGTGTATTTCATGGAAACTCTCATTATCTGAATATACCAGAGATCCCCCAGCTTACTGTGTGGAATCTGAATATATTTTCTTCATGTCATGGAAGTTAAGTTTAGCACAAAAGAGTGACATATGACAAAATTGCTTATCCTGTTGCTTGTTGTCCTATTTAATGCTGTTTTAGATTAAAAAAAAGTGTAATAGTTTCACATGAAGTCATCCCAAGCAAGATTAATTTGTCAGATTCCTTAAAACATTTGTGAATTTATAAATGTAAGAAATTCTATATGTTATTTCATACATATTAGGTAGTAATTTACTGTATTTAACCATGTTATACAATGCGACTGATATAAAAGAAGACAGTCTTTTTCAAATTCTAAAGTTTGTCTAAGATATAGCAGCCATTTATCTCATGCCATCCTGGATGAAGTGTATGGTGCAGCCAGGGGTGTAGGTTTCATATTAACGTTGGGGGGGGGGGGCGGTATATCAGTGTCAGGGGTGTGATGTCACGTCGCCTTATAAGGCGATTCCGAAGTTGCGTTGCATACAGTTCGCTTTTTTTTTCGTAAACTATTGCTGGTATAGTTACAATATATAAAGTGAAATTTATCTTACCATTTTAATGTTATTCATCTTCACTAATACAGTAGTTTAACTGCGTTAAGTCCAACATGAATTTGCGGGAATTATTAAAATTATGCATGATTCGCAAGATTCCACCACGAATGACCTTAGCTCCGGGTTTACTATGATGTCACTGTCACTGCACCCTGTCTCTCTCACACACATCCGAACATTCCAGAAAGAATCACCTGCACTAACACAACACATAAAATAGTTACTAGAAGATCTTCTCCTAAATAGAGAAGGTCATATAGACCAGGGGCGTCAAACTCCAGTCCGGGGGGGTGGATCCCTGTGTATCTTAGTTCAACTGGCTGGTTGCAGCAAAATCTTAGTCTGGATTTGTACTCCCTGGACCTGAAATCGCCACCTCTGGGGTTTTCCAAATAAATGCCAGGTCTGTCTTTAGACGGGCTTCGTACTCATTGTTATGCCGTAACAGCAAACGCAGTGGGATGAGAATTGTGACTGACACAAACGTTATTACCACTTCGTTTATCAGCGTTGCTATTTGTGCTGTGCTATTAACTAACCAAGCTAGCTGCAGTTTGCGCAATCAAATAACAAGACAATCTTTATTAAACTTAATCGACATGATAAATTCCACACTTTCACATAGCGTTTTATTGATTAACTGTTGGTTATGATACAAGGTGTTCAATGAGTTAAGGCTACACACAGAGCCGAGCCACGCTTCTGCGCTCACTACTCTCTATGTTAATCGTCTCTTTACTCGCGGGTCTGGAAGTGAGCGTCTGCCTGCCGGGGGGGGGGGTTTATGGGGAGTTCTACAAAAAAAAACTAAGAAAAAAACTTTCAATTATGTAATCAGATATATTTATCCTATGTGTTTCTCGCAAACCAGTCATTATATGTGATATTATTGCGGGAGATGATTCCCCCCCCGTCTCATCACTGGGGGGGACGTGTCCTCCCTGTCCCCCCCTAAATATGTCAGTTGCCTTCAGGTGGGATTACAAGCCCCCCCCTACACTGATAACATGCTCCATATTTTTCAAGGCAGAGAGATGACATCAGAAAGCAGGGAGTGAATGATGATAAAATGGTCCCTAACAATTTATACTCCACAAGCCTTTATCCGCACATCAGCTCGCAAACGACCCGCCGGAGGCATTCAGGCCCAAATTGCTGGCACTAAAACACAGCACATATTAGTATTATTTACACTGTATTATTTCAAGGGTATTTCTGAAGGCCAGTTGAGTGGCCCAAGGCATAGAGAGAATGACTTTAGTCCTCCTCGCCCCACATTTAACAGGAAATTATTCCCTGTGAAAATAGTCCCACTATCTCTCCCAAGGGCAATGAAGCATTTTCACACAGATTTACTGCTCCCAGAACATGGGAAACAAACCAGAGTACAGCCACTGAACCCAAACTCTTATCCAGTTCTGATGATACTTCGGCCCGAAGGAAGTCTGAGAACGAAGATACTTTTACAAACCAGCACCTGAATCAAGGCTCAAATGTTCATTCATAAACTCAAGGAAATTCAGAAGGAGAAAATGTAGAAGGAGGTTTATGTTCTGGAACCTTCTTATGGCATAATGGTGCTACATCAGATATAGCACCTCAGGCTCCGTTCAGGACATTTTCCAAATACTAATACAAGAAAGACTGTGAGAAAACAAATAGATTTTCCCCACGAGGAGCAGCTGCAGACACACTGATCATGTCTAAAGGAATTCCACAATTATCGCTTTGGTATCCGTTAACCTTATTTGGTTGGTTGTCAAAATCGGAGACCTGTTTTTAGTACGGTATTAAACAGTATATAAAATTCAGCCAACAATGTTTTAATTTAATAATGGCCATAATTCAGGAGACGCATTTTAACAATGTCTCCATGGGGCAACTTCGGTGTTTTATCATTAGAAACTATTTTCCATTACAGTCCGCAGCAGACGTCAAGTATTTCCTGTTCCAGTAGCCTAAAGCACTCACTACCAAAGGTTTGGCCGGGATCCAGGCAAGCCGGGAGAGAGAGGCAGAGGCAGAGAGCAAGCAGATCATTGGGCTGATGTACTCAGATGTTCATCATTTTTTCCTTTCTCCGCAATTGCATACTGGGAAAAAATATAAACATTGTTCCAGACAATTTAAGCATTGTTACTGCTAGTTAGAAAAGTCTTTCTATCCCCAGATCTGCATATTGCAGACATATTTTACTGATTTTCTGTATCACTTCAATTGTAATAAACAGAAATTTTAAAATCTGACTAGGTACACGCAGTGTCACGGAACATTATTTGTTTGGATAGAACTATTCATAAATACCCAGGCATACACTAATAAAGCCACGCTCCTAGATAGCTTAAGTACTTCAGCTGGACTCCTATGAGTAATCATTTCCACACAGCGTGTTCATTTAAAAGCTTTATTGTTGAGGGTAGTCTGGAAAAAGTACCTGGAGCCCTGTTAACCGCAGTCTTTTCAGGGTAAAACCTCTGAGGACCCAAACAGGTCAGAAAAGTGAACTGAGGGACTGAAAAGGGCCAATTAGCATCACAGGTGAGGTCTTCACCTTGGCTGGGCTGTTTCATTCCCTGTCTGACAGAGGCTAAATCGGAGCACCAGTTTAACCTGTTTGCTGAGATCGCTGTACTCCTTGGGTCCTTGTGTTAACCTGATAAACAAGGTGTCATACAGAACAAGGTGAATTACAAAATTCAGACTGCGAAGTATAAAATGAACGTTATAACATAACCCAGTATACTAGTATCTATAAAAACTTGATTAGGCCCCAAAGCTGCATTGTTAGCTTAGTATGCCAGTCAGTTGCAGTTAATTAACAAGATTTGGGCACTTGTCAGGCCAGATGTGTCGCAGGTATCTAATGTTGTTGAAGTTCAGCAAGAAAAAAATGTCTTTTTTGATTTGGTGATATTTCAAATGTGTAACTGCCTCATGCATAAATTCTCCATAAATCCAAGCAGTCTTAGATATGCAAATGACATATAAAATAAATCATAAAGATAGGTATGCGTGCACCACGTCTACTGGATGCTATACCTCCTTTGCAGTGTTACAAGTGGGTACCCAGTGCTCTGAACGCACATGACGAGTTGCCACATGCACTGGTGGAAGGCCACTAGCTTCTACCTTTAGACGTCGACTGCAGAAAATGTTTCTTGTTCCAATCAACACCAACCAAGATTGAGGGACTTTTAGTACCTCGTTCCTCCTCTCCGCTGGCTACAGCCAGTGGACCGCCGCATCCTCGACGGGCTTCCTTGCTAATCCCCGGGAAGATGATGGATGATATACATGAGAAGATCAACAGAAACACGAGATGCTCTCATCTAGCCTCCTGTAACCTCTATCCCAGAGGCTCCCGTAGCAGCTGAAGAGGTCTGGAACCAATGCGTTCCGGAGAGCGCGTTCACAATGAAGGAAAACGAAAGGATGAAAACAATCACTGACAGGCCTACCCCGAATCTTTCCTCCCATGTTTTATGAATTTACAGTCACGCAAAACCACATGGCTCACCACTCATCCCGGAAGCTGAGGCAGCTCCTCTTTTGTAACCCCATTGTGTGGATCTATCTCTGTGTTGACCTCACAGAGGGCATGTGCGAACAGAAGCCTGTCATTGTCCTATGTTTGCAGGAGATTATGGAAGCACTCGGGCCGCCATGACGACACAGCGCGCAATTTGGCAGAAGCAGAAGCCCAAGGCAAAGCTTTCTAAACTCTCTTACCACAGGAGCTCAGACAAGAAGCTGGTAAGAGACACAGAAAACAGACAGATGCACGTCCTCTCAGACAGAGAAATCTGTCAGTATAACTACTGTTTGTTATGAGGTCAGCTTCCAGTAGCTGATCATAGCTCCCTTTTTGATGTGGTTTTCTTGTCTCCGGTAAACACATCCACAGGCAAGAATCTAGCCAAGTGACTAATTAGAATTATTAATTTACTTACATAGGGCTACTTTTAAGTTCGTTTATAGATTCGATTTAATGTGAACTATTATAGTTGATGAAAACGAAATAAAAATGGTATGTGGATTTTAGGTGATGCGTGTGAGTCCTATTAGGAGGCAATTTCAGAAGGTGGCCACCAGGTCCAGACTTGCACTGTAATGCATACGGGCTTCAAACGAGTCAGAAACCTTTGAGGGTAAGTCCCGCGATTCTGTGAGCTCATGGAGTAATCGCTGTCACCTTTATGTTTAGCAGCCTCGCAGAGTAGACGACGGGGCTGGAATAATATCTGCCATCAACGGGATGTTACCCTGTGTGACGCACCGATGCTGGCCTGTGAAGAAACTTGCCCCAACTCGCACTAAAGATTCATATTCAGCAAGGGATCAGCAAGCCCCGGTCCACGGCATTAGGGTTGGGCTGCCGTATCCCATCTGGTATGAAATGTTACACCTCGCTGAAGCACATCCATCTGAAATTCTCTCATTTACAGGGCTCTGCAACAAGCCATTGATCAAGGCTTTAGTCCAAGACGTCAGGTATCAAAGTGGAGTCTTAGCTGAGAGGCACACTTTGGCCAGACTGGGTACAGCGTAGGCATTAAGTAGTCACTGCATACCACTGCTATAACGTGACCAGACTTGGGGGTGTTGGGGGGGGGGCAGCATGCTGACCTGCAGACTGTCTGGGGAAGTCAGAGTGCCTCACGCTCCTTCTCACATTCTTACACTCGGGCCAGCCTCAAGCCACATTACTCAGGAAGACAAACTGTGCTATATGATACGCATTTGCCAGGTCCTAAAAATACATAACGGTACTCTCAGCTGTCCGACTCTGTCCCACACTACTGTTTATAACACAGGCCTTCCAGGTGGAGAATAATTCTGGCAGGTTCTTCTGAACCCTAGTTAGCTTCTGCACTAATAGTTTTCTCCTTACTTATCCTGTTTTTTAGGCCAAAGACTATCCCTAACTGCAGCATACTTCCATAACGTTCTCAGCTCAGTGTGGCACAAAAAACGAATTTCACAGACCAATCCCAAAGCTGAAATAAACATCTGTCCACTCTGTGCTGGTGCAGAGCTTGCTTGACCTACAAGTCCCAAGTATACTTATACTTCAATGCTGCTATAGAAGCATGGATTAGAAGTTGTTTTTTGGCTTGTGCTGCAAAGCTGTTAGGAGGAGCCTGTTATGACCCACAAGTAAGTAACTTCCCCTCCTCTCTTTAAAACATTGCTACACACACATCCCTTCTGCCTCACAACTGGAGTCACTTGGCCTTGAGGCTAACAAATCATCAGCTGTACTGATAAAACTAGCCTATGAGTGAGCGAGATTCAGTGCTCTGAGCCCGAACTCGCCTCTAACAGCTGCATATGAGTGAGCGAGATCCAGTGCCCTGAGCCCAAACTCGTCCCCTGCCTCTAACAGCTGCATATGAGTGAGCGAGATCCAGTGCCCTGAGCCCAAACCCGTCCCCTGCCTCTAACAGCTGCAGATGAGTGAGTGAGATCCAGTGCCCTGAGCCCGAACCCGTCCCCTGCCTCTAACGGCTGCATATGAGTGAGCGAGATCCAGTGCCCTGAGCCTGAACTCGTCCCCTGCCTGTAACAGCTGCATCATGTGACATGATAAACAATGCCCACTTGCTGTCATCCATAATTAAAGCATTTAAAATATTTTATAACTATATATTTAGTATTTGTCGTTTGCACTTGGATTTTGCATGAGTACTACATGAAATGAACAGTGAAATACCGCTTCTGTAAAATATCCATGCAGTAAACCAGCATTTGCTGGCTATGTTGCTGTCTGTGAGGTAGGTGATGTTGCCCTTAACAAATCAGAGTAGATGGAGAACAGCAATGCCATCCTGTGCCGTGCAAACAGTAGGTTATAATCACACAACTTTATGTTTGCTAGGAAAAACAGTACATTATGTAACCTTTCTTGAGTGACTGCATTTGTGTCCATGAACACCCACTGTGAATTTAAAAGCAAGCATTTCTCTGGTTCCTCATGTCATCAATCTGCCTCATGTTCACACCCAGAAACAAGCAATCTAAAAGCATCTGATGCAAGTTTATTCTGTTCCAGAAAGGAAGAGAAGAGATCCATGTGTACACAGAAAACGGTCTCATACTTTTGGTTGAGCCATTAGCTTTCTGTAGCTTGTTATTACAGTTACTACAGCTAATGTTGTAGCCAAGTCCATTTACTGAAGGTTATGTGATAGTCTTGAGACATTTGCTTAATTCAGTAAAAATATTGCAAATTAATTAAATTAAATAACTAAAATCATCACTTTACTCATTTTTTTTACAAAAAATATGTATCACATCAAAAACAACTTGTAGTTTTAAGTAAAACACTCATTTTACAAATTATAGTTTTAAAGAGCTGTTCTGACTTAAAAAGTTCGTTGACAAGCAACCTCACTGGGTGATTTTAATTAGTAACACCATTTCAATGACATAAAACAGCAAACATTTGTGTTTACTATCCCTTTAGGAGCCAGCGACTACAATAACAATTAACAGAAAGAACAGAACTCAGTCAAAAATTATGACACATATACAAGAGGTGTGTGCGAAGATACGTGCAGAGATGTTAAAAACTGCTTGTCAATGGACTTTTGTTATGAAATCAATAGGAGGGAACACTGTAGCTATACTGTTGGTGGGAAGGAGGGAACACTGTAGCTATGCTGTTGGTGGGAAGGAGGGAACACTGTAGCTATGCTGATGGTGGGAAGGGTGGAACACTGTAGCTATGCTGATGGTGGGAAGGAGGGAACACTGTAGCTATGCTGTTGGTGGGAAGGGTGGAACACTGTAGCTATGCTGATGGTGGGAAGGGTGGAACACTTCTCTGCAGCACCCATATTACCAGCTGCCATTCTGGCTTTTTGCAATTTAACAGCTAGTGTTGGATAATTTGCTCAGCAGTCACCTTATGAGGCATCACTATATAGTATCAGTAAGACATACTTCACTCTCCAGAACCAGTGCAGGGGCTGACAGCGTTTGGGATGCATTATGGAGATACCTGCTGTACAGCACTGGCACACTGACCCGTTACTTTTGCACTTTTGGCCTTGCTGGTCCGTCAGTCTGGCCATTCTCCTCCTACATCTTTCAGTATCATGATGTTTTTAGCTACAGACGTGCCCCAGTCTGGCTGTCTTTCGTTTATCGTTATTCTTCTGTAGGTAGACAAGTGGATGCAAATCGCAGGAGGGAGGCTGTGTCCGGGATGCTGGAACCACTGTGAGCGGCACCAGTAATCATGACACATTCAAAATCACTTAGCTCATGCATCTCAGTTACGCTAATGCTTAGCCAAACAGTAACGGAACCTCCCGACTCTGCCCGCGTGTTGTACGTATTCAGTTGCATCCACATGATTTGCTGTTTGTAGACGCAGAATTCTCACGCGGACGAACAGGTGTAGTGAAGTGGCCGCTGAGTGCATGTATATTATGATACGACGGAGGGGAATGGGATAACGAGACAGCCACATGAAAAACAGCTCCTAACTAACTTTCAGATAAGTTTGAAGTAAATAAATCTCAATTAAAACAGCAAAATAGGTTAAATGTCAATTAGTAGAATGTCTCATTGGCAGAGATGTGACAATCAGCATGTTTATATGTCAGTTTTCAAAGCCATATGTGGTAACTAACAGGTGGTGCCGAAACTGGACTAATACATCGACAAACTGCAACAAAAACAGTCTGCAAAACCAGAACAAGCCTGGATAAACTGCATCGGTGAAAGGGAACAGCGGTCATAAATCAAATCTCATTGACACTGATGGACAGAAATCATAGTAACATGGTTGCTAAACACCACAAAAAATCACTGTACAACTGAACCAGTCTCGACAAAAACTGCACATTGTGACTGTCAAAAAGCTGTGATTAATGGCAAGACTGTTATTCGCAAACCACTGCAAACCACTGTATCCAACAGCAGCACAGCAAAGGCACAAAACCCAGGACAAGGGGTCCAGAATCGGTAACCCCTGTGCGATAGAAAAAATGTAATATGGCCTGATGAGTCGTCTTTCACCCTTTTCTATATCGATACTGATTTATATCTGGAGAAAACCCACAGTGTCTGTTGCAATGGACAGCCGTCTCATGGACCTCATTAGGCCCCATGATTCCTCTATGTGGTCGTTAAATGGACAACGAGTATGAAACCATTTTTCTGAACCCTGTGCATCCTATGGTGCAAAAATTATTTCCTCCTGATGTCCCCGTATTCCAAGATGATAGGTGCCCCATGCAGGGCGCTAAACAAATTCAGGAGTGGTTTCATAAACACTCGGATGAAATCACACGCCTTGCGTGCCTCCCCCCCCACCCCCCCCCCCCCCCCCCACCCCCCCCCCCGTTTCTTTTTCCTCCCCCTGCGTGCCTCCAGCTCTCGGTTTCTCCGTCTTACTTCTGCCTTTCTGCCCTTGT
>JAOYFF010000051.1:5535828-5549649 GCA_025773925.1 Cryptomyrus ogoouensis
TTTTAGCAAATGGCTGCAATATAACAAAGAGTGAAAAATTTAAGGGGGTCTGAATACTTTCCGTACCCACTGTATAATGTACATGTAATTAAATTTTCAATAAATACAGAAAATAATGTTTAATTTACATTTTAGTTTTCAGCCCCATCTATCTATTTCTTTATTTCTATGAGCAATTTGAGCCTCTTCTCATTCCTTTTATACTGGTTGAAAACTAGTAAGTGCAAATGCCCTCAGAGATACTGCAATATGCACAACAGGACTCACTCTAAGGATGGAAAAAAGTCCCACTTTACCTTTGACCTGCAAAGCCCTATTAAAGAGGGGTATGGAGAAGAGAGAACGCTGGGCTGCAGGTTATACTTCAAAGGCAGAAGTTTGTGGACCTGAAAGGCAAGCCAAATGAGCAGCACCATCTCAGACCTATCCGCTCCATTAACATCTCCACCAGCGGTGGGCAGATGGAATCAATTTCCCAGGCTTTGAGCTGACTGACATTTCCACAACTAAGGTTCCCGGTTGCGAAACGTTTAGTCAGAGCAGGAATGGAATCGAAGAGGACTGGAACATGCGTCCAACACGAGTAGACAAAGTGTGTCATGCAGTGTTGAATTTTCATCCCAAAACCGGATCTAAAATTACCACAAAGGACCAACGTGTAATGCGATCCTACAATTTGCAGTGCGCTCAAAATAGCAAGGGGCCGGCTGAAGGCTCCTTCCCTACACTACATGTGCAGTAAGGCTTGCATTCTCCTTGCTTGATGTTCTGTCATAAAGGTTTTATGGCATGTTACACCATGGAGAGACGACCCAATAAAAAGCCACTGCAAAGCGCAGGCACAAATCCTCCAGAACAAGGATAAAGCATCATCGCATTCGATGTTTATGGCTCATTTCTCTAGGTTTCACCAACACCCTGTACGAATTGGGACTGCCCATAAACACCAATGAAGCCCTGTTTCTCAGAATGTTCTTTATTGTACAGAGACCTCAGTCTCTATGTTCCAACCCATAAATTTCAGTCTCCCTTTCCAATGACTCTCCCATGTTTCTTAGGACCCTGCTTAAGTCTAGAACCATCATCTTCTATGCTTCTGTTTGCCAAGTGCAATAGGATCAGCTCATGCTCTGCTTAAAACCAGTAGGGGTTCATTTAAGAAAACCACTCTTCTTCATTAGGACACTGTCAGAGCCTTTTATGGATGTTAAAAATGTGTAGTTTTTTTTAGAGTAAAGCATTCGATTGTAACTGTTCCTTAACTATGCAATAATCAGCCAATGGATTAGACTGAAATCTATTAATCAATGATCAGCCAATGTGATGGATTAGACTGAAATCTATCAATCAACTTAATCACATAAACTACATGCATGATGCATGAGTATAAACACTGACTAGGAATCAGACTGAGAGCAGCAAGCTTTAAATGTCACACCTGTGCCGATGACAGATTCCCTCAGGGATGTGTATAAGAACTTTCCATATGGAACAAAAGGAACAGTGATTTTTATACTGATCGATGGGTCCCTGGTGATGCAGTTTTCACCAAATGCCTTTTAACACTTTGCTCCTAATTATAGTCCATCAATTGTAATCCCAGCCACCAAGACCGTCTGTCAGGTTCTGACCAGTTATCGTCTGCCGCAAAAGCAGCTGAGAAAGGGATTTAAAAAAAAAATGCATCACCAGGCAACTGGAGCTAGAACTGAACCTGAAGCATTTATTTAATTTCCAGAAGATACCCTGGGGTTGTATTGTATTACTTGACAATATCCAGGTGCTAAGCAAGCACTTCCATCCTCACTAAACATCGTGTAATTCCACCCTTAAACCAGTTTTGTAGTTTTTAATAATGAAACTTATCAGTCTGAAGACATGATGGCAGTCAACCTCTGGAGACGTCTGTCACAACTCGTTAGCTTGGCTCAACATCCTTCCTCAAAGAATATCATGTTCCTGAGGAAGGTATCAGAAAATGGGCCCGTGTGCGATTGGGATGGAGGATTAAAACCACTAGCCGTGGAAATCGCTTCGGAAAAGACGTCGCTTCCAACGATAACAGTGCCCTTGCTGCGGTGCTGCATTCCTTCAGAGCTTCCTGGTTGGGATTTCGGCCTGTTTCACCATTTACTGGCCTACCACTTTGTATCCGGCTCTCACAGGCAGGTAAAACTCAACGGGCTGCTTAATCTATCATGTCCCTCTGAAGACGCATGTCGAAGTCCAGCAGCAGAGCCATAACAATGCAGTGGTGACTGCCCCCTCCAGGACCGGGCTTGTGCCTCCCCCTAAGGTTAAACGGAGAGTCCAAACTGGCCGTGAATGCGCAGAAATGGTGTGGACTCATTATTATGAAGGTGCCAGTTATGAGATGTCAGTAAGTCGCACCCAATCTCTCCTGAGCCATGTAGTTTTAATGCACCGTAAGACTACAACAAGAACCTGCTTAACTGTGCTAGAACTACCTTGATATGATTATAACTCTAAAGATCTGGTCAATAAATATCCCCTTTCAAACAGCAATCAAAAGTCTGTATCAAAAGTTGAATGAAATGCTGAATTACAGTGACCGTTATGTAATGGAATTAGAATGATTGCTATGAGTTCTGCAGCAATAAGACTATAAAAGACTGCAGGTTTGGGCCCATTAGCATGCATTACATTCCCGCCATGTTCTTAGACGAGTTCAGTTCTTCTTAGTGTGAATCACGCTAGATGTTGCACATAAGACCAATATTGCACACACTTTGTGCTAAATTTAATGTTGCTTGCCAAGTTTTCACAAGTGTGGATAGACACCTAAGGGTGAAAGGGCCATTCCTAACAGGTTTCAGGTTCTTGAATCCCCAGAAGTATGACCTCTGTGAAAGTCAAGCATAATGACATGTCACAGTTCAGCAGACCACTAAGCAAGGTCGGGCTAGAGAAGAGGTCAGAGAGCCCTAACAACCTCATCCCAGCTGCAGTGGTCAACACGTGCATGCAAACTGCTTTGTTGACAGGCGCACAATGCCTCATTGTTCTACTTGTGTGCCACCACAAAGCCACGTTGCTTCCTCGAGGCTTCTATGGCATTTCAGCCCTGTCTCCGGTGGTGCTTAGCTGGCTTCAGAGTTTCATAAGTGCCCCGTAAAAGTTCAATCTGACTCATTTGGCATGACAGCCATTCTCTGCACCCCAGTCAGGGCAAGGCCAGCGTTGATCAGTATTGGACTGGCTCAGCTCCGACTGGAATATAACAATAGTCCTACAGATGTAAAACTTGGGAATTTACTCCATGATATAAAGCAGCATGGAAATCTGTGGTTCTTCTCTCTTGCTGGTAATGAATAGGGTGAAGCCAGCTGGAGGCCAGCTTGGCTTTAGAGTGCTTGTGGAATGAGAAATCACTAAACCGATACCAGAACAGTATTGTAACAGTGAACACAATACATCTGTTATGATGTGCTGTCACTGCCCTAAGTGTCTCTTATTCTCAAGCGATGTTGCCAGAATGTTCCTCGGGGTTTTCTAAGGCATATGTGAGATTGGCCTGATTTCTGCCATTCCTCCAATGACACACAGCTGTCCACATTTTCTGACACTGGGTTAAATTAAAATGCGACAGACTGGACTACAAAGACACAGATTTTTCATAAGTATTGTTCTATACGCTTGAACTCTTATCAGCCTGGGATTTGTGGTTTTGTCTCACTTTAGCTATATTCATCCCAAATAGGGCTGCAAGGGGAAGGCATCATGGCATACACTGCACAGGAGTGGACAGGACCAGGATATGTGGAAGGCATCATGGCATACATTGCACAGGAGTGGACAGGACTAGGATATGTGGAAGGCATCATGGCATACACTGGACAGGGTTGGACAGGACCAGGATATGTGGAAGGCATCATGGCATACATTGGACAGGGGTGGACAGGACCAGGATATGTGGAAGGCATCATGGCATACACTGGATAAGGGTAGACGGGACCAGGATATGTGGAAAGCATCATGGCATACACTGGATAAGGGTGGACAGGACCAAGATATTTGGAATGCATCATGGTATACACTGGACAGGGGTGGACAGGACCAGGATATGTTTAAGGCATCATGGCATACACTGGATAAGGGTGGACAGGACCAGGATATGTGGAAGGCATCATGGCATACACTGGACAGGGGTGGACAGGACCAGGATATGTGGAAGGGATCATGGCATACACTGGACAGGGGTGGACAGGACCAGGATATGTGGAAGGGATCATGACCAACACTGGACAGAGAAGGACAGGAGCTGGATGTGGGCAGTAGTATTTAGGGAAAGCTGTGAGGAATGAGCATTAAGGGGCGTGACAAAAGACGGGGTCTTACCCGTGAACAGCTTGGTTACGGCTCTGTTCTGGCGCCGGGCAGAGCAAATGAGTAGGAGCCAGGGAGGGAGCAGTTGATGAAGGGTACCCAGGAGCTCGGCGATGGTGCAGGGGGACCCTGTGGCAGAGTGCTGGTCCACCTCGCCTAGTGGGCTGCCTTCATCCACTGAGTCCACCAGGATGAAGACAGGCTGTGGGGGAGGATCCAGAGCCAGGAGCGGCAGCACCACACACCTGGGGGGGGGAAAATGGGGGCAGTCTTACCCAAGATGGAGCAAAGTGGGGACATCACACTAACATTTAGGGCCCGAAATGGGAAATCAACAACCAGCTGAAACCAATAAATAAACCAATAATTAGCACATGTAGGTTTGAGTTTGGTCTAACATCACAAACTTACAGGCTTATTAAAAGATTATTTATAAAAAGCTATTTCGCCCAAAGCTATATTACCACAGCAATGCTTTTCATGGTTAATTTCACATAACCAAATGAACTTAAAAAATCCTCATGAAACAGTCCACAACCCTGACTAGGATAAAAATTCACTTTGATGGTGGGATCGACGGAGTGTTAAACAGGCCAATATCTTTTTCATTTTAGGCTGTTTTCTAATGATAAGAATATATTTAATATCTTTTAATTTTGCACATTTGTACAGTGGTTAAAGCTGTTTTTAGCACCACGGCAGAAACCTCTTAGAGACACACGCACACCCAGGACCATCAGTGCTTATGCCTGGATATTAGCTCAGCACTGGAGGAGCTGTGCAGGGACACCAGAATGCAAACGAAAGCCCCCACGCCGTCTGACACCGCCAATCTGTTCCCCACCTCAGCCCAAGGTTCGCCTTTCTAATGCGCTGATTCCCTGCCTCGTTTGCGCACCTTGTAGGCGCTCGGCAGAATGGCAAGCAGAATGTCATCTGAGAGAGTCCCTCCAGGATCTTCTGCCTAAATTCTGTCAGTTCCTGGACAGCGGGCCACTAATTGGACATTTTGAGATGAGCCTCTCAAGTGTGTTTTTGAAGAGTTGCTTCCAGCAGCGTGCAGCAACTCGAGACGATGTCAGCTTGTAAACAAATTCTAATTAGTAGATATAAAGGCCTGAGTTCTGCGCAGAGAACAGAACCACATGCATATTCCATAATATTAGTTAAAATAACAAAAAACATTCCCTTTGGGTTTTAATTCCCCCCTATCCATTAAGAAAAATGTCAAAGTTGTACTGGATCACAATGCTTACTCAGTCTCTTCGCAGTCCCATAAAGAGACATAATTTACTCCACTTCCTGCTAAAAGGTGCTGCAGGGTGACAGAGCTACTTGTTGTAGCACCTAGATCAATTCTGACAGGGGTGTCAGTTTAAGGTGCTGGCAAGCAGCGAGTAAGAAAAAGCAACTGAAACCACGTTTTCTGGAAAGCTACAGGTTTAAGGTGAGGTTAGGGTAAATCATATTCTCGATTCACACCCCTATGCCATCTCATTCTAGGGCTGTGTCTCGATTCACACCCAATGCCATCTCATTCTACGGCTGAATATCAATTCATACCCTATGCCATCTCATTCTAGGGTTGAATATCGATTCATACCCAATGCCATCTCATTCTAGGGCTGAATCTCGATTCACACCCCTATGCCATCTCATTCTAGGCCTGAATCTCGATTCATACCCTATGCCATCTCATTCTAGGGCTGAATCTCGATTCACACCCCTATGCCATCTCATTCTAGGGCTGAATCTTGATTCACACCCCTATGCCATCTCATTCTAGGGCTGAATCTCGATTCACACCCAATGCCATCTCATTCTAGGCCTGAATCTCGATTCATACCCTATGCCATCTCATTTTAGGGCTGAATATCGATTCATACCCTATGCCATCTCATTCTAGGGCTGAATATCGATTCATACCCAATGCCATCTCATTCTAGGGCTGAATCTCGATTCACACCCCTATGCCATCTCATTCTAGGCCTGAATCTCGATTCATACCCTATGCCATCTCATTCTAGGGCTGAATCTCGATTCACACCCCTATGCCATCTCATTCTAGGGCTGAATCTCGATTCACACCCCTATGCCATCTCATTCTAGGGCTGAATATCGATTCACACCCCTATGCCATCTCATTCAAGGGCTGAATCTCGATTCACACCCAATGCCATCTCATTCTAGGCCTGAATCTCGATTCATACCCAATGCCATCTCATTCTAGGCCTGAATCTCGATTCATACCCAATGCCATCTCATTCTTTCATGACAGTGATTCTGCCATGTTTGCAGTAGCTGAGAGATCCGTTGCATCAAACCAAGTACTCCCCCTTTTCTCCCTAAGCTGTATCAACAGATGATAGGACTGCTTTACACCACGTGAAGGGAAGAGGAAGCAGAAAAACAAGTGATATAGAGCAGAAGAGGTTTACATTTATGCTCAGCATTTGTTATATTTGAATGAGCTGTTTGTTAAAAATCAGGATTATGCTCTTTCTGCTCTGAAAAGTTGATGTGAGTCTCATTTCAGTAACGATCATACTGTCAGTGTTGCATGATGCGCAAATATTGACTGATACTCATATTTTTAACTAATATCGTCGCCACCAACATGGGGGGGGGGGGGGGTTGCCAATCGTGAAACTTGCCAAGATTACCACCGCAGATTAGTGGAATGACGTTTTTTATTCTGTGGAAAACGGATGATCGATCTGCAGGCAAGATTTAATTATGAATCATAAACATGTCACCAGCCGGTACTTTGAGACCTCTTACTTAAGTGATGATTAATCCAATGAAACCCATCATCCTCCATGCCAAAAAAAGGATGAATGTCCAATGCAATCTTCTTCATTATTTCAGTTGTTGTGTCTTTAGCTCTGCCACTGTTAACTTTGAATATTGATCAAATTTAAATATCGGCTACAGAAATTGGCTAAGACTGACATATCAGACTGATGCCGATATCTTGATATTTAACAAATATCAGTTGATACTTTTATGTTAACAGATGTATCATGCAAGGCTGCACTTTCACAGACAATGTGCAATGCAAAAAAATTTATATAAGAAAGAGAGAAATATACACCTCAAGAAAATCACAACTTTAATTCTGAGTGAAAAAGCTGGTGGTTCATATTTTACCCAGAATTGTTCAGCCCTAGTATATAGTCAGAGAACCTTCCAGAAGTGGAGAATGCTGAGAGGGTGAACGGCTAACAGAATGGATTGGGGCTCTCTGTCAAAGGCAGAACTGGAGACACGTTGGGGGAAAGTGTGAGGGCTGACAAATGCAGCAAGCCAGACTCCATTACCTCTAGGTTGCCTGGAAGACAAGAAAAATATCCCCGTCTCCAAGGAAAACTGCCAGAGTGCCATCTGTAAGGCCGTACGAAACTGACTCACTGCTTACCTTCTGAATGCAGTTACAGATAATTAAGAGTATTCTTGGATATGGCAGTAGTATGACTTATAACTCCTGATGTATCTATTAAGTTCAGCTGCAAGAACCATTTAGTGCGAAAACGGATGAACAGACTTCCATACGTGTGTAAGCAGGCTCCACCAGTTTATTTTTCTTTTCCTGTCTACCTACCGTGCAAGGAAAGCTCAGTAGCGGTGGGAACAGAAACAGACGATATGTTTTAGCTCGGTACCTAGCTAGCTATCCCGTGGCCAAAACACCTGCCAGCCATATTTATTAAAAAAGAAAAATTGTTGCAGATTGATCCAGTATATTCTGCATACACAGCTCCCATTCTGATGCTAACGATGTAAGGATTTGAATGTCCATGTCGAATAACGCTTGTAAGAGCAGAGCTCTGATCAGTGAATCCTAAGTGAAGCTTCTCCTGAGGTCCTTCACCTGTGAGGCCCAAACTGGCCAGAGTCTCTGAGACAGCATTAGATCTGAGGAATGGTAAAGGGCAGAAGAGACCAGATGTGAAGGTCACCTGTTGAATTACACACTGTAGAAATCATTATGAAAAGACATTATGTCCTTCATCTGGGGAAGTCTTTACCCTTTTGCACAGTTGGTTATTTTTAGTGGAGTAAGCGAGTGGGCACAGTGACTCACTGGGAAGCACTGGAGGGCTATACATCCCCGTTTCCTCCAGTTAAACCAGTTTTCCCTGACAGTTAAAACCATGCCACAAGGCAAATTGGTGTCACTAAATTTCCCACAGTGTGTGTGTGTGTGTGTCCTGTGATGCATTGGCATCCTCTCCAGGATCCCCAGCCTCAGGCTCTGCACCTCCTACGGCAGCCTTACCATAACCCTGGAAAGTTTAAGAACTTCTTTAAAAAGGATGGAGTACTCTATGTCAGTCTGGGACAGCGAGGCTATTGCTGCAGTTAGAACTGTATGAGTTCAGGTCACAAGTTCATTTCTTTTAAGCACTCCAGCACAGCAGGACTATGCCCTCCTTAAAATAACCCCAAATGAACCCTCTACCATAGCTCAGTGCCTTTTTAGTACCTGTGACGTAATGCTAAACTGGAAAAATTACAAGAAAACAAAGTACTGACAATGCACAAAAGAGCCACGACTTGTAATTGCACAATGCTGAGCTCCAGCTATGACTGATGTCAGCAGCTACTCAGGAATGACCGTAATAATGGAGCGACCATGTTAGCATTAGCACCTCATCATTTATACAGGCCGATATTTAGCCTCTACACCAGTCGTCCCAGTGTTACCATTAGCAGTTTGATGTCTGTAATGCCTATACTCGATACGTATGTCTTGGAACATGTTTAGTCTTTGGTTCTGATAATTTGCATCTTTTTGATTTGTTGTGCTCATGTCACGTTTAACTTTGTTGAATCAAATGTTTTCTGGCAAAGGATTAACGTGTTTTATCGATTAAGTCCCTAGTCATAATTTTCACTAAAACAGTGCATTCTGGGGTTCTGTTGCTGCTCCCAGCTGTTAGTGTATAGAGTGTGGGTTCTGTTGCTGCTCCCAGCTGTCAGTGTATGGAGTGTGGGTTCTGTTGCTGCTCTCAGCTATCAGTGTATGGAGTGTGGGTTCTGTTGCTGCTCCCAGCTGTCAGTGTATGGAGTGTGGATTCTGTTGCTGCTCCCAGCTGTCAGTGTATGGAGTGTGGGTTCTGTTGCTGCTCCCAGCTGTCAGCCCAGTAATGTGTGGTTGGGTAAATTGTCAGCTGTATATCAACATGTGCCTAGTAATGTACTACTGTCTTGTATAAAGAGTTCCCTGTGCTTTCTGCGGAGGACTCCAGCCTTGTGAAATTGCAGTGTGCAAGAGGTTTGGGAAAATATATTATAATAGATAATTACTATATTATACTGGACATCAAAATGTAAAAGCAGGAATAAGAGCTACAAAAGGGCTTAAAAATGCAGCATTTCAGAAGCTGTGATGTATTGTGTTGCCTCCTTGCATCTGTCTTTGCATCCACCATTGATATATATCAGTTAGGGGTCTTCAGGAACATTTGTATCCATCTATGACAATTTTCAATAGATAATCTAGGTTTTTCCAAAACTAAATTATATGAAAACTGACAGCTGTATACATGGATGTATCATTCATTTTTGAGCTGTGCTGATGTGTGTTTGTGTATATGCACACATACACTAGCACTGGTACATTTCTAACATCAAATTCTTAACAAGACAAAAAAATGCTACATTTAACTGACATTCTATTAACACGGTCAGCACCCGAATGCGAAATCAAGATGTTACACCACTGCAAAAAGGCTGTGAAACCCTTTAATCAAAAATCAAAGGCAGACGCGCTGCAGGAATAACAGTCAGGTTTCAACAACTTCATCATCAGGAAGATTAGAATTTAGAATTTAGTGATCAGTGGTCATTGTTAACACAGCACAGCACACAGTGCGCAACAAGGAAATGTGTCCTCTGCATTTAACCCATATGTGATGTCGTGACAGCGCCCGGGGAGCAGTGCTTGGGGACGGTACCTTGCTCAGGGTACCTCAGTGGTGCCTTGCTGGTCATGGTGCTTCAGGTATCGAAATTTTAAAAATTGGCACTGAGAGGATTTTTTTTTCAATACCAAAGACAATGCAGTATGTGTCTGTGAAGGACAATGACCTTGCTGGTTTGCATCTCTAAGGGAAGTGATCATTTCTGCTGATTCATAATGCTGCCAGCAGCCGAGTCTTGTCTGAACTGATGAGGAAAATCGTGTTTCGCTCTATAACAGCTAACTTCCGACGTAAATATACCCACTGCTGTACACTATATCAAACCAGGAACTCAATTTGCAAGAGGTGCCGCATCAACAAACTAAAATAACTCTGTTTGTTTAATATATTGTGCCATTTTATTCAATATAATTGCAGAATATTACCAAATTCATGCACAACATATTTTTAAAAGGGTAATTAATATGATATAAAATTCAGGTAAATGCCAGACAAGTGAGAAGTAGCAGCAATCCTTCACCCAACTGTTAATGGCCCAGTTTCTGGAAGGAAATCGCCCTGCCGTGGACCAAAGATTCCTACTGCAATCTGCTTCACTGAGTTTTCAGCTACCTAAATGTTTAAAAGGATCGAAATCAATTAATCACATTTAACTTTTAGTTATTAATCAGACAAACCCAATTTATACTGTATTTAAAGGTGAGAATATTCATTACATTATATGCATCTGAATATGTGCAAAAAAATAACTCACTTTTCTATCTGAAGCAACCTTTTGCATACATGATTACCTAACAGGTACAAATGAAGTAGAATTCTGGGCACATTAATGCCATTTAAGCCATTAACATTTGCTGAATTACATATTCAATATCTCTGAATAGCGACTGCTTCATTTCCCTTTGAGATCAGACACGCCATTGTCTTTCAGTGTGTGCCTAAGCCTTATACATATTTCAGAACTAATTAAACTGATGCTTGAAAAAGCAAATTAACTTGATATTACAAATGTGCTAAAAACTATTTCAAATCATTTTGGTATCACACTAGATTGGTTGGGAAAATATGTTACAGGGATGTGCTCAGACTGTACAAAACTTTAACATCATCATTTATATATTGCATATAAAATGTGTAAGATATAATACAATAAATAAATAAATAAATAAAATTCTAATAATAATAACAATAAAACATGTAATCAGAAATAAACCATTCACTCACAGGAAGCTCCAAGATGCTGGGAAACACAGGAAACGCCGTCACTTCTCAGATCGACTGTTATGTTTCCACTTTGGCTACAGGCCAAACTGAGATACGCATGTGTCACTGCAGAACAACCCCTACTCCCCAAGATAAGATAACGAAAGCCAAATACAGATATAACAGAATTTTATGCATCACATTCATGCTTGGGTTCAGGATCGTGTTTGAATTTGGGTTCAGGATCGTGTTTGACTTTGGGTTCAGGTTCGTGTTTGACTTTGTGCTGAAGTTTGGGCTGAGGTGTCATTTCTGTACAGGACTGTGCTCCAGCTAGACTCAGGGTACAGACCTGGATTTAATAAGTCATTGGGTTTGGGAATCACGCTGGCCTGCTGGTTATCACTAAGATCACATGCACACATGCATCCTATGAACCTCAGGACACTGTGGCACACATTCGTCTACCAGACAATCAATCGGTTTATAGAAACCAGACATTCCTGGAATAATCAGCATCCCTCCTCATGGAACTGATTTTCCACCAAACTGTCTTTAATAATCTTCTTCCCTAAAGACCTGGCAAGGGCTGAGTAAGCTGACACTTTGTGGTCTGGGTTTGTTTACTGTTTTCACTTTGCCTAAGTAGGTTCCAATGTAGGCATGGGAACGCTGTCATGAGTCACACAAGTGACCACAGGGGGACACCGTTCTTCTTCATGTGTGTCATACACAAGCTCTCTTCTCCAAGGGCACTCTGAGGTCACATCCATGGAGGACACATGCCCACGCACAGATTTCTTGTCTTTAACGATGTTACATGATTCAGTTATGTGCCAACATGACGGTCCAAATTCCAAAAAAAATCATAAAGTCACTGGCAGATGGATGGAAACAGCCTGTCAACCATCAATCCTAAGGAACATTCCAGTGGATATCCATGCCATACAATATGCCCACGGTAAGGTGGCAGAAAGCATTGTGGGTGACACATGCGCCAAAGACTGATCAATTCATTCGCCAAAGGCGAAAAGCTTCACTGCATATTAATACCCCCCGTAACTGCTTTACTCAAAGCATTTGGAAGAAGAATTTATCATCTAAAAACTCCATTTCAGCATGACTGCAAAGAACAGCCAAAGGGGTTTATACACTTGAACAGATTTGCCTCATGATTCACTCCTCTATGGCTCTGATTTCTGAGGGCCTCACACTGACAGAGGTATCGTCTAAAGAGACCCGATCTGGAAACACACGTATTACCAAGATGCAAAGAACAATTTGGTTCTTGCTTAATGGTCAAGTGTGAAGGCAAAAGTACGGCATGCTGCAACGGTCCGGACTGCATCCGGCTACTAGTGAATTCTTGGCCCTGTAAATTCTGCATTTGTGACACAACACAGTTATATTCCGTGAAGATATGTTGAGATGTAAACACAAGCATCTCCATAATAAAAAGATTATTTTCATTCTTTTCCCCTTAGTGTTGAACTAATTTGCTCATCTGGTAGAGGAAATTATGATTCCCAATTTGTTCCATAAACAGTTGCGTTTTAATTAATCTGATCATTTCTACAGGAAGGAAATAGCAATGTGGTGATTTTCAAAACCAGTCAATCATAAACAATTTCCATTCTTTCCCATTTTGAAGGCACTTGTTCCAGTTAATTTTGTCAAAGTACAGATGGAGGTTCTCTAACCCAGGCTAGTTGCAGAGCAAAATCCAAAGCACAAGAGGACTGACTTTTATAAAGGAAACCTTTCCTTCCCGTTTCAAGTCGAGGAGCCAGCTTAGTGTCCCGTGCAGGCAGCCAAGAGGAAATAAAATTACTTTGACAGCAGAGATATCTCCAATCTGATAGTCAGGGGAGACAGAAAATTATCTGTTTACAGTGATAGCTATGGAAGCCCCCCCGCCCAGCAAGGTGATAGAACCATCTTCGGAGCACAAATATTTCTCTAACAAACGCAAACCCCGATCGTCTGCTGATAGCGCGGCCTGCCAAAGCTGTCTCTCAGAGCTCCAGTGACTAACTGCGAGGGAAGCTCCAGTGAAAACAAACCTCATTGTTCCACAGCACTCAGGCGGGGCTGATATCTGCCTTCACTTGGTTTTCCATTTTTTTTCTTTTAAACAGTCTTTTGGGTAAAGTTCTGAGTGCAATAACCCTGAGAAAACACTTAACCTCGGATTCAAGCCACAGGACGGATCGAACCCTGGTGCGTGTTTCATGACGCTTGTGAGAGGGAGGACACGTTCGGCAATCGGAGAAGCCCACTGGTAACCCTAACACAACACAATTTGCCCGCCCCCTGTACATGGCCAACCCCCCCCCCCAGTCCT
>JAOYFF010000051.1:5555113-5571739 GCA_025773925.1 Cryptomyrus ogoouensis
GCCTTGTGCCCTGTGATGGGTTGGCGCCCCATCCTGGGTTGTTCCCTGCCTTGTGCCCTGTGATGGGTTGGCGCCCCTCCTGGGTTGTTCCCTGCCTTGTGCCCTGTGATGGGTTGGCGCCCCTCCTGGGTTGTTCCCTGCCTTGTGCCCACAGGCTCCGGACCCCCATGACCCTGCATAGGACAAGCAGGTACAGTAGATGGATGGATGGATGGCATGTTCTTATTTATTTTTTATTAAAATCTGGTCCTTCTAATACAGGCTTAGCCACCCTTTTCGTAAATCGCAGTTGAAGGCAATTGAGATATAGACTATAGACATGCGGGAAAATGAGCAAGAAATATGATGGAGATGCATCTTGAATGCGACCTCAGGCTCCCTGCTTTGAGTGTCTGGAGTTGTGTCACTGCTGAGTTTTGCAAGCTCAGTAGAGAGTCAGTAGAGAGTCGCCCATCACCCAAAGGGCAGCCGACCATCTCAACAGGAATATGCATTGAAGACAGGTTGGGCCACCGTCAGGACACTTCACAGACCTTGCCGAGTCCGTGCCGTGATGAACTGAGGCTATTCTGAGGGGAAAAGCATCAGCCAAGCTGTCCTTCCTAATCCTCCGTGCGCTACACATCGTTTTTAACAAACAGCAGGATTCCGTTTAGCGTTACGCATAAATATCTGCCGCTTCATAGTATCATTTGTTCTGGATGGTTTTACGTCTTTTGCTATAGTCTTTTATTATTTTAGAACATTTCTGTTGCTTTAACTGACTGGCTGTCTGTAAATTTTTCCTCTATAATGAAATGCAATCAATGATTTATACGAAATGTGGCATTCTCAATCACCTGGTTTGTTTCCAAAAAATCTGAGTAATGGGCTGGTGTTTTTGTTTGAATCTATGACCTCCCAGAAATAATTACAGGTTTATCCAATTTAATATCAGAGCTCATCTCTGTTGGATGTGAACCAATCAGATTTTTTCCTCACCCTTAATGCACGTCTTTGTCAGGAACGGGGGTGTCTCTCTTGGCAGAACTGCAGCTTGATAAATATTTGATGTAAACCATTATTATTAGGTGACTGGACCAAAATCCAGTTTAATAAACAACATATACATTCTTTCCCTCAGTGAATCTACCTAGTGAAATTACTACAGTATTACACTGCAGACATCCTTGCCAGCTGGAACCTGCCAGAAGTTCCTCGTAGGACCATGATGCTGGGCAAACACTGGCTGTTTACCCCATTTTCCCTTCTGAGAAAAATCTTTTTTCAACTGACTGTCAATGGCAATGACGTTCACTGCACTCTCTACCACAGATACGCTAAAAAAGACACCAAAGAACAGAGACTAATGAATAGGCTAATGATTTTAGCGTCTATGCATGGGAAATACTCTTAGTTTAGGGTTGTCTAGATGTTTATAATGGCAAATAATTTGTAGTAAACCATTTAAAGGAGTTTGTGTCCGATACTGATGGTGATTACGACATACAAGTGAAGCACTACTTAAATAGACCTAATCAGCCATCCACGCTTGTAATAAAGTCAAGTTAAGATGTCGTGTTTTTGCATTGTTTCAGAGTATTTATGGACTTATTTACATTATTAACTTAAAAGGCCCATTTTTCATTTGGCAGAATGCGCGCTGCCAGCTGCCCTCAGCGGCTTGACAGGGAGCCGAACCAGGCAAGCAGACAAAGCAAATTTGGATAATTGATGCAATTTTCTTGCTGCCTGCCGAATGATGAGGACTGGTCACATCTCCGAGCGTGGAGCGATATAGACCCGGAGGTTCCGTCATCATAGCCCTTTTGTTAGCACGTATGTAATAGCTAGCGACATTCAGCCATGTGCGGATAGACCGTGCACTTCGGGGACAAGGAGAACTCGGTCCAATTGCTAGTCAAATGTCCTAATGGCAGTGAGTCACAGAATCGTGCACTCACCATCGCTGTACGTAAAAAAAACTGACTGGGAAAATTACGTCAATTCACCTTTCATGCATCGTATTTGGATGAAGCTATTATCTAAAAAAATAAATAAAAATAAATAAATATCATTTATTTATTCAACTGGGTATTTAACTGAGTCTGTTTCATGAGGGTAGTATTGCAGAACCCTTACGGGGCTTGAACCGGAAACTTTTGGAAGTACTGGGCCCACTGCATTAGCATGCTAATCGCTATGCCTGCGCTCCCACACGGGCCCAGGCTGAACCATCCACTTCCTGGCTCTCCATACCGAAACGATGAGCTGTCTTGTCTGCGCGCCGAGCGTAACGTACCAGTGTAAATGTCCAAAGAAGCTCTGGGGGTGGAATGTTCATAAGCTGTGCAGCGCTAAGGCTCTGTGTAGACTTTCCCATGAACACATCCCTTGTTTACCACCCTAAATTAAAGCCAGAGCGAAAGAAAATGGATGTGCAGAGAGGATCTTTAGCTGTGCAACTAGGGATTATGGATGTGGAAATCTGGGAGGGATCGTACATTGCATCATAATTATATCACATCCATCATATAATCGCCAGAAGACCCTGCACTGTTTCATATATAATTGATATAAATAAATTTGATTAAAGAGAAAGCCAATGCTCTTTCCTAACCTACAGTAGAAGCCAAAAGGGCTGTACGCAAAACCTGGACTGTGATTGGCTCAGGTGTGGCTGTTAGAGGGCTGCTAAGTGCAAACTGCCAATCAGGATTCTCAGAGGCAGGCAGGTAAGCAAACAGTAACCTGATAGCAGAAATGGAAGCTTGGGAGTGATTAGTAACAATAAAGCAAACTGTAGTTTTTCATTTGATTACTTAGTGGGGAAATTAAGAGGTAAAATAATACTTCGGTTTCATTTTACTGTCAAGAGAAAAATCAGGTGCAGGGGAAAGATGTTATGAGTTGCTATATCCATCCAAAAAATAGTAACATAATATTCTATGATATTTAATTTCATATCTGTATAATAGAGTGATTACTAGAGCAGCATTGTGGTTTATTGAATAGCATCGTTGCCTCACACCTGAGCTGTGGTTTGAATCTCGCATCTGCTGTGTGTGTGTGTGTGTGTGTGTGTGTGTGTGTGTGAGTGTGGACCTTGCATGTTTGTCAGTCCAAAGCTGTGTAGGCAGGCTGATGGCTGTCTCTGCATTGCCTGCAGTGCGTTATTACCAGTGTGCCTGCCAACGTACGGGCATCCCATCCAGGGTATGCCCAGCCTCGTGCCCTGTGCAGCCTGGGATAGGCTCCAGACCCACCTGACCAGGACAGGGAGACGGATGGAAATTGAGTACTAATATGCAAATAGCACATCGTATCCACATCCTAAGTAGTTCTTCATGCATGAAAGTGAAGCACTGAAGAATAGGCCTCCTCATTTAATGGTCAGTGAAGCATAACTTCACTAAAGTCAAACATTAAAAACTGTAGCTGTAATGACAATACACTATTTTTGACTCTGGAATAAGTATATGTATGATCATGTGTATGATCATTGATTTGTTGTCACAAAAGCGTCTTCTGCTGAAACACTGTTGTGTAAGATGAGATTCCTGGCAGCACATTTTGACCTTCTCCGTCATTCTAGGGGTCTTGGACGATGAGGCAGCTGAAGGATGACACCTACTGCACACAAATAGCTGATTTTCTGCTCTTGTCCATTGCAGGTAGGACCATGAGAAAAAATTTAAAAAGACATATTTTGGTTCTTGTATTTATCTTTGATTTGAATAGCTCTCTTATTAGATACTTAGATAGCAATGTCTTATTGTACAGCTTTGGAAAACAATAAGAGACTATTCCACATTTAAAAAAAAGTTTTAAATCCTGGTTTAATCCTGGTTCTACTGGCAGACGGCTACGCTACGAGACAGGCTGCTTCCAGGCTCAACGTTTCTAAGACAGCAGTACACAAGAATAAGGTGAAGCAGGAGACACTGGGAATGACCAGAAACCAGTCAGGCAGAGGGCAGAAGCAACTTTCTAATGCCAGAGATGACCATCAATTTATCTAATAGTACCTAATGAATCGGAGGATAACCTCAAGTGACCTTCAAAAGGAACGGGAAACATTAAGTGCAGGTGTGAAGTGCACTGCTAGGACAGTTCATAACAGGCTCCTGGAAGCAGGACTGAAGTCCCATAAAGCAAGGAAGAAGCCCTTCATTAATGAGAAACAGGGAAGATCCATTAGTATATTATTCACAAACACATATCTGCCTCACTTGTACCTCACAAGTTCACTTGAAAAAGTAAATTAATTTGAGAAGATGAACTGTCCCTTTTAAGTTTCCAGTGACAATAACAGACAGGGCACCCGGCATCATAAATGAAAACTGTAATGTGAATAGCACAGGGCTGTACAGAAATGCTGTGACGGGCATGTACAGGCTCTGCTGGGCGTAGAGAGGATAACCTGCCCATCCGGGGGACCGTAACATGAGCAGAGGCCCCC
The DNA here is from genome assembly GCA_025773925.1 of Cryptomyrus ogoouensis. Lineage (NCBI taxonomy): Eukaryota > Metazoa > Chordata > Actinopteri > Osteoglossiformes > Mormyridae > Cryptomyrus > Cryptomyrus ogoouensis. Next base: position 5,559,555 of record JAOYFF010000051.1, read on the forward strand.
GGCCTGTTACAGCTGTCAGTGTCCCCCTAATATTTGCATATATGGGGGCTACAGCGATGGTAAAATTTATGGACTGGGTAGGAATTGTTAACTGTGGGGGGAGGGTCTTAAAAATGTTGTTAACCTTGTTAAACGGAGGCCCCTGGGCTTCAGCCTGGGCAAACCCGTGCATTCAAACGCTCCTGTGTCCAACCACACAATCCTCTGATCCGTTAGCTGGGGCACAGGAACCAGGGGAGGCTGGAGGACGCCCCCCCCCCCCCCAGATGGGCAGCAGAAACACACATGTTTATCTTATTCAGATATATTGGTGGAATAAATATCATTTCACTTTGTGGAGTTTGAGTATTAAGTCAGTTTCATGCAGCATTTCTCTTCTGATAAGCTGGGAATTATGTCTAATTTGTCCAAGCATGCATTCAGCCTCAACTGAAAAATATCTCCCTCATTTGCAATTTTATTATGCTCAGTTCCTTCACAATCCTTACAAATTCCCAGCGCCGTATTCATTACCTAAACAAATTTTTGATATCCTGTGCTTTGTTGCTGATGTCTGACACATTCTAAAGCCCACTGTGCTTTATAGCTGTGAAGGCTGTAACTGATGAATGAATTAGCATGAGTTCAGCCCGAAAGGCTGCGCTATTCCTCCCTGTTTACAGGAGCGAAGGTAACAATGACTAGATAATGAAGACTTCATAAAAGCTCTACGGACTCCCCTCTTAACCGCTTTGCCCCCTGCCCGAATCAGCCGTTGGGTAACCACTCAAGATTACATCATAATTGACCAGTAGTTTTCCAGCCAATCAGATATCAGAAAAGCTTAATCTTACTTATATAACAGTATTCCGCATCGTAAACTATCTAGTCGGGTTGAACGGTCAGTCCAGAGTTTCTGGTACTATATTCTCTTGCTTTCCAGTTAGACTCCACCAGCTACTACACCTCTATCATTGCTGACATATTGGTTATTTAAGACAAGACCACATTGAAATGTAATTGGATTTTTTTTTTTTGGATATGGTTTCTAAGGCCCCAGACAAGCTGAATATATCTGCTCTGGCCATCTGTACATGAGCAAAGGCAGACAGCTGTCGTTATACAAATACAGCGTATGATTGATATGATCTTGTCGATTCACCCCGGGGTAACTCTTTCAAAACGTAATTGGTTCGGGGCAAGCGTCTCAGGAAGATGGCCTTATTTTCCTTTGACGACTGAATATTGTTTTGCTTTGGGGGGTGTTTTCTAAAAATAATGTAATATTTAAATGCCTAAATATGAAAGCGCAATATCTAAATGCGTTTCATCATTATGAAGATTGATATCTGAGGGATGGAGATGCATAATTAAGCAATCAAGATTTTTAGGTAATTAAGAGGCCTGCAGGAGCTCTGCTGTCTCACACGCCGCCTTCTTGAGCTTCTTCCACTGAACAGCCCTGCAGCTGTGGTGAAATAAACTGCTACTTGTGCGTGCCAACCCATAATAACCTGTTTCATAACACCTTGGAAGTTAGTCACCTAGGCGCCTGGCCTGGCTTCATTAATCCGCCTACCCGGCCCTCACCGTGACTTACTAAAAGCTTGGAGCTCCACAGGAGAAAGTCAGCCGTCAGCCGGTCTGAGCGGACATGTCCTGATGGGCGGCTGCTTGCACATGTCTCTCTCTTCCCACAAAAGTGCAGTTTGACCTTCAGTATCGTGATCGGGAAAGACTCCATTCTATAAGGCTCAATCAGCATACAATCAGCACCTGCACTCAAAGCCAATATCGTTGTAGGTTGGAGAAAAGTTCTGTAAATGAAGGAGCAGTCAGAGCTTCGGCTGGTTAAGGAAGGCGTAATCACCCAAAGACGCACGAGCCTGTCAGTTACTGCCCAAGAACACAGAGACCACCTGGATAACAATGCAGTCTTTCCCTACAGAATATGTATTCGGCAGTGGAAGCTGTCTTACCAGTGCTAATTTAGTGATATTCCTGCAACTATCAAACGGTACTTGAAATTGATATTTATAATATAATAAGAAGCATTATATATTTGTTGTATTCACTATCATGTGGATTTCTGCTCTTTGAAAGAGGTGTAGGACAGAATGTGTGATTTATATTCTTAAATCAGTTCAGCCTCCAATTTTAAAGCATAAAGTAATTTGAGCTCTGCAGAAAAGAATTTGAAGAATATAACATAATTGCTGCATTTGACCCTAATGACATTGTGCCATTTGTCATCACTCATTGCTGTTCTCATGGCTCAGGACAACGATTTAATTCTTCGGGAATTGTAGAGCTTCATTTATTTCCCCATTGGCAGGAACCTGGCTGTTCATTATAGCCGCTTCCACGGAAACATTCTTCACTCCGACGTGTCCACCATCCTGAGGAGATGCTATATGTCACAGTTAGCACAGGTAAAGAAAGTTCTCCTGCCGCATGACAATAAAGCCGAGGATGGAGCGGACTGTCAGGAGCCGGAAGGGGATCCTTAATAAATCATACACAGCCCGCTGGAGAGGAGAGTCGAAGCAGAGAAAACTGGTCCTCGCTCTAATGGGGGGAGGGATTCATATGGCACTCTGCATTGCTGTGATGGTACTGCCTTTGAGGAACGGAAAGAGAAGGCTGGGGACCTTGTGCAGGGCGAGAACTTGCTCGGTGATGAGATAGGCGGCTCAGAGAACCTAAGCTATGCTTAGCCCTGATTTAACGGCCAGTTCAGCTGGACCTTTAGTTTAGTAGGATAATCTGGCTAGATTATCCCACTGTGTGAATGGTCTGGTTGATTACGACAGTGCTTCTCATCCCGGTCTTCGGGGACCGCCCGACGGTCCACCTTCGTGCTCTTACCCAGCTCCCTGCCAGACGGTCCACATTTTTGCTCTGGAAACATTGACCGTCTGGGGGTCCCTGAGGATCAGGTTGAGACACACTGGACTAAGAGATAAGCCTAACCAAAGGAAGAACAGCGGGTTTGCACCAGAAGTGCATTTTCCTGAGATCCATTTGTTCACTATTCCTCATAGCTACAGGATTGTGAGGAAGAAGCTTCATGGCACAATGTGACTCCGGGTTAAACCTCGACGACAAAGAGAACAGCTGCTCATTTTGTGAAATCACAAAACCTTACCAAGAATACGCAGACAGTGATGGTTATAATTTTCCCAAAATGGCTCTCACAGGTGAAACCTACTGTTTGTGGACAATAGCACTGCAGAAGCACCACAGAGGCTGACAGAAAACATCGCCCTTCATCCCGGTGTGGCGGTATTACGTCAAACAATATCGATTTGCTGTATTGGTGAAATATGAACTCTTCTGGAATTACAGAACACTGTCCAGCTTCAGTGGCAGCCCGGAACATTCCTCCTTAAGGACAGTCAATCAAACATGTCTGTGTTTCTGAGAGGACAATAAAGGAGATTGTCTCATAATAAAAGCAGGAGAAAGAAAGAATGACAGGAAAACAGTAAATACCAGCATTTCAATCTCAAATGCAATAGGTCATATTTTGGTGTCATTTAGCACTCTAAACCTTACCCTTACCGTAACACTTTCTCTGAATGTCATGTTTATAAGAATCAATGAAGATATTCATAACACATTATAATGCATTCATGAAGCATTATAAACATGGCTATATTTATAAAAAGGCAAAACACATTATAGCCATGTTTATTATGTATTATGAAGCTTGCCCTTATAATGCACTACAGATACCTTTATAATGTAGTACAAAGCATCCATAATGCTTATACCGACCATTATAATTCATTATGAAGGTATCTATAGTGCATTATAGATGAGCGCTCCATTGGAGCTTATGATCAACACTATAATGTATGAATGAGTGAATTTATACTTATTCACTCATTCATACTATTTATATGCAGCTCTGCCGCTTCCATTATTGCCTAAATTCTAAACATTTCAATATCGTTTACATTTCCATTGTTACATTGTTGTCGTTGTCATACCTTGATTTTTTTCTCATCCTGTCTATCTCTGCACTTTATGTATATATGTAGCACCATGAACTTGGGATGTTATTTCATGCTGGTGTGACAAAGAAGCCCCACATGACGTGACTTGACATGATTAAATAACTCTGCCTATTACATCAAAGTGGAGCAAGAAATCACCTGAAATTATTATTATTAGACTGCTCTCTGACTGTCGATTATCTCGCATTGACTAAAGCACCCCATAAGAAATTCATATGTTAAAAAAATGCGACTGGCCGCTATTGCTTGTATTGGATGCACTGCACAGCGAGCGTGGGCTCAGAAGGTGTCAGATGAAGTATGAGGATCATTGTCCCAGCTGACTGCATGACAGAATGATTCCACACGTTTCCCAGCAGTACAGCTCGGCTGATCCGTTTCATGTCAGCAGGATCGCTGGGCGGGCGCCGTGCTCTCTACCCAGATTACAAGTGGCTTCACGCAGAGGCTCCAATGTATTTCCTGCTAGTTGTCCAATTATTGACAACTGTGGCTGCATTTTAAAATGCGAGATCAATGCAGATTTAATTATCTCACAGAAAAAAGGCATATACGCAATATAACACAATTACAGCTACTGGTCTATTTTTGTTTATCGTTAGCTAATCTCATTAGCGTTAGAATAGCATTATATACAAGGTAAAAAAGGAACTTCTTAAAACATGAATTCATTTGATATAAATATCCATGAAAGTAAGCATCCATCCTTTAGGCAATTGCTTATCTTGGTTAGTGCTGTGGGTGGGGGGGCTGAAGTCTATCTCAGGCAGCATGGGGTACAAGGCAGGAGGGCACCCTGGACAGGATGTCCAGTCCATTGTAAGACACCCACAGTAAGTTACCCCGCCCACATTCAGGCTGCTGACTTGACTATATCTGGACTGTGCTTTACTGACATAAGTGTGTTCGGTTCTCTGTGTCTTTAACGGAAATGCACCGCTGGGCACTGCATGGCTCATCTCCACCAGCGGCTCTCAGATAAGAGAAGCCCTGACGTCTCCTGAGCTCCGGCCGGCTCTGGACTGTCAAGAGGAGCCGTGTGTAGCTGTAACTTAACTGCGCAGTGCTCGCTAAACTCAAACACCGGTAGCAGGATGGAAATCCAGCCATCGCTCCAGGATGAGGCCTCTTCATATAGCCAAAGTGCTTTCACAGACACCGGGATCATGCTTTGATTAATGATGTGTTCGTAGGGGAAGATAGCGACGCACAGATTGCATTTTTAATTGGAAAGACTTTCATATTGTTTTAAAGCTACATACATATAATGTATCTATAGGTGAGATACTGTTTTGATTGCAGCTGAAAATTACAGTAAATTGAGCTCCATATCTACACCTGGAGGGGACGTTGTTATATTCATATCCCGGCGAACACGTCATAGACACGCACACGCACAATGCCTGTTGACATTTGAGAAGTTACATTGGCTTGGGCAGCCAGAAACAGTCAGCGAGACATTTTAAAACACTGACTCCGAAATGCCACCAGCTGAAGCCTTATATAATTCTTATATAATTCTGACTTAGCTGGTGGAATGGGGGAGTTTCCTACTGGAACCAACTCCCCCCTTCATTGCTGATTCATTACTTCAGTCAGGAACTTGATGCAACATCCTAATTACGGTGGGTCACAGTTGTGTGCATGTGACTGCAAAGCTATAAAAATAGCAAGTCAACCTGCAGCAGCGTGTGGACAGAGGAGCTCTGCTCTTCCTTGCCTGATAATGGATGTGCGGAAATCAGACGGCTCACTTGGTGCGACGGTTCAAAGCCGGCCCAATAGCTACACAGTATTTCTTACTATTGTTGGTTTCCTGTAGTGGATGATTACAGGAACCAAAACAGAAATTTTCAAACAACCAGAGGTGGAAAGTTCAGGTTCAGGAACTACAAATTCAGACCAAGATATTTTTTCAACCAACCAGCCAAGTACTCTGTGACTGTGACTCTATATACTCAACTGGTTGGTTGAAACAAAACCTTGGTCTGGATTTGTACTTGCTGGACCTGAACTTTCCACCTCTGCAAACATGCAGTGTAGCAGGGTTATTCAGATCACGCCCTGCTGATTTTACAGTCTTCCTTTACATGTCAGCCAGGTGTAAAGCCTCATTTTGGAGTTGATGTCTGGTTATTCTTCTTTCATCACCATGACTTAAGTCAGTTTGGAAATCCTGCTGTATATTACTTAATTTACATATCAAATACAACCAGTAAGAGAAAATAAATGTATTCATTATAGATATTGGGGCCTTTTCTGCTTCCCCGCATTCTTAAATCAGCACATTTTAGACCTGCTTTAGCGACTAGCATTCTGATAAGCTAATATCACAGCAGTGGACTGTTGTGCGTTTCTGATTGGCTGACAGTTGCCTATTATAAGCTGCTGCCTATATTTATTGGCTGGTTTAAATTCTGACTGTTCCCAAAACTAAACTGCATACTTATTCGTTGCCCACTCAGCGTATTCACACCAAAAACCATCACGTGCTGAAACCTTCATTTCTTGGTTCTGTCTTTCAAAAATGTTAATTTCATATTTGAGCAAAAAAAAGTAGTTAGTCATTAATTTTCCGAACAGCTGACCATCGTCAGCCAACCCCGTCCATCGTCTAGGTGTTTATCCTGGTCAGGGTTGTGGGGCATATGACATCACTGTGGTCAAATATATGACATGATGTTGTAAGTAGCAATGACTTCTTGGAGGCCATATGTTCAAACACACACACACACACACATACACAGGTTTGTAATTATATCTTTGTGGGGACTCTATGAGGAAAACTCATAATCCCAACATGGCGACCCTAACCCCCACCCAGCCCTCACCTTAAGTAACCAAACAAAATATGAGACTTTTGGCATTTTCAGTTTCTTGATTGCATTCACAGGTCTTTGCAGTGACCTGAAAAACGGTCCCCAAAATGCCAAAAAAAAACAGGCTTTCATTACATTGCGGGGGACATTTCGTCTCCACCACACACACACACACACACACACACAGACACAAAGAAGTCATACAACAGAGCTCACACTCAATTTAATCACACCCCACCCTCACATAAACCGAGAAGCATCTGTGTTCAATCCAACTTGCTGACTGCCACCTGTGGGGGGGCACGGCAGCATCTCCTGCTCCAGTAGACAGTAAGTCATGAGACAACAGTTTCTGTTTTCCACCATCACAGCCCCTGGATCACTTCTCATCATATGAGTGGAAAGAAAGTGATGTCACGCTCAGATGGTGGTTATGTAGCTCGTGCCCAGCCCACGGGTATCTCTCTGTGCCATAAGCTTTGCTGTTAATAGACAGACACCAGCAGTAAATCAGAAACATGAGAAAGATAATACTTTGTCAGATGAAGAAGGTTCTGGAACTAACCTCCCATGCAAATGCACTGTCAGCTTGGTGATAACTACCCCAATTAAACATCCTCTACTCTTCCTCTAGTTTTTGCACCTGGATGAGAAATTAAGCAGCGCTGGCTTCAGAACTAAAGCAAACTGCTATGGCTTAATTTCCTCCCTGCTGCCCTTTGGGCCTGAGAAGTTTGGAGTTTGCAGTGCATTAACAGGCATGTGCTACGCAGCAGCCCGAGAGGCTTTGCAGTGCATTAACAGGCATGTGCTACGCAGCAGCCCGAGAGACTTTGCAGTGCATTAACAGGCATGTGCTACGCAGCAGCCTGAGAGGGTTTGCGAAGAGCAATTGTATTTCGCAGATCAGCATCTGCGTGTAAATGGCCTCATTGTTCTAACCCTAACCCTTCCCATTGGATGTCTCCATGGATGCTGTGTCATTCTGACTCCTGGGACAGAGACCTAGACTGTCTACAAACTGCTAAGCAGCTGAGATTACAGCTATGCCCTGTGTAAGCTTGCATGTGCTTGATTGCAATGCTGCCTGACCACAGTCTATTTCTCTTGTGCATTTACAGTATGTCTAAGCTATTGCCCTGGTTGATTAAGTGAGAATTGTAAGCACCGTGGGCTGATGGACAGCGAGAGAGAAGTTCGCTGCAGGATATTACCTCATGCACTTCCACTGGGAATTGGTGTGATTCTGTGGTATTGTTCTGTCCACATCCTCTAACTGCAGCAATAAGCGCACAATTATATCATCAGCCAAAGTCAATCAGCCAAAATACTTCCCTGTTCTACATCTCGTTGTCTCTCTTCATTGTCTCCTTATAAGTTCAAGTCTTCGCCGTTGGCTTTCAGAGCCTCTAAAAGAACAGCACCTACCTACAGTGAGTCACTCGTCAGGACTGACGTTCCTTCTCGCCCTTTCCATTAAGCAAGCTAACGTCACCCTGTGAAAACAAAACATTTCTCACATGAGGTTCTTTGATGGTTGAACGATGTACCGATTCAAATGTAGTCAGAGTTCTTCACAATTTTCACGAAGCATCTAAAGACCTATATCATCTCAGAAAACTCCTCTCCTCCTGCAGCAGACCTGCTCTTTGACTTTACTGACCATTCCTCAAACATCTTCTCTTAGCAACACCAATGACATTCATATATTTTGCACCTGTCTAGTAAGAACCGTGTGCTCATGGTATCTTCATTTGACTTTTTAATGTTCTAGCAATGTTTTGTATGGCTGATATGACCACTGGTATTCTTTACTGCTTACTGGTCTCAGTAGAAGCTCAGTCTTGCAGTACGTCTACGTAAGATGGCTCTTTGATGGAGGCATGTTTGTGACAGATACCTCACTTGAACATTGCTTTGGACTGAATGAATGTGACCACTAAATAATCGATTCATTGTCGGAGTATAACAATGATAAGTAAATTATTATCACACTTTAATGGTGCTAGGGTTCTTTGATTTTTTCTTTGACATAGTGTCCATTGTTTAGATTTAATTTTTAGTTTTCTGGAGCCTGTTGATTAAGTCCTTTTACGTAATTTGTTTCCAGCTGCTGACTAATCCAGACATTGGCAACAACATTTCTCAACAACCAATAAAATAAAAATATGACACCGAGTATAACAGTACAATAAGTGATAAACTGAATTTTAGAGCGAGTTTTTAAAGGTGGTCAACACGGCACTAAAACCTTCTATTGAAGCCACTTGGTTCACCTCCTAGATGAACATCCACCTCAAAAATGTCTAGTTGGGCATCCTGCCATGTCTCTAGCACCTCATTTTTTGACTGTCTTCACATCCTGTAGGTTCACTATCTGCTGAATAACAGCTATAACAATCTGGTTAGGGATTCCAAGTAAAAAAAAAAACTTACATTAGTATGCGCAGGCAATCACACAGAGCAAAATGCATAAATAAGAAACCTGCAAAGTACTGAATTTGCCAGACACCTACACACAGGATGACATTAATACCAAACGACCATATAGGTCTTGATATTTGCTGAGGTACAGGCCCAACCTGGATATTGCAGTCTTACATTTCCCAAGCTTGATCCTCCTTCTGTCACCGCAGAAACGTCGCTAAGATTTAGTTTACCTCGTAGCACAGTCATTTACTCTCAACACTCAAAATATTACAAATATGCCTACAGGACAATCAATCGACATCAAATTTATCGGAAAGAATATTTATATTTATGTTAAACCATATCAAAGTGGAGGACTGTTCCAGAGGCATTAAGTGGCTTTGTTTGATGTTGAGCTGTGACTGAGGCCTACACAGCCTCTTAGATAAGCTTATTAATCCATAGAAGACTAGCTTAGCGCAGGCTGCAGGGCTCTCTGCGGCGTTTGGCATACACTCAAACATCTACCACGCTCTCATCTCCTAGCAATCTCATGCTTCCTCATATTAGCATTAGCTAAACTCCAAGGGAAGATTTGGGTTCATCATAATTGCCATGTTTCATCATCTAATGTCCAGTTACCCCAGCTGTTTATAGTCGTGTGGGTTGCATCTGGGCTTTCAGTGAGTGATTTATTCTTTCTCCGTATAACAGTCCGTTTAAGTATGTAGCCCAGCTCTCTACACTGATTCGGAAGCTGTTAAATATCTGAACTGTAAAACATCACTGGCATCATGCTGATGCATCCAATCATTTCATTAGCTGAACTGTAATAAATTAACGCCACCATTGATTTCCTTAAAATAAAATTTTACTGTGGAATGAGAACAGTTGTTGGCCGATATGTTCCAGTTTTATGGGCAGGGCCATTAAAAACGCACTTACTAATGAGACTGAGGACAGTAAGAAAAAGCTTCTGGGATATTCATCTTAGAACTTTAAGCATGTTAATACAAAATGTATTCTTAATATACGCAACTGAAACACTGAGGAATAGAAATCAATTATTGATGCCTGGTGGTTTCAAAGCTATTAATTGTGGCTCGAAGAAAAAAATTAATGTTGAACATGTAATATGCGGATAAATCGGTGTTCAGATGTTTAGATGAGATCTTTAAATGCATGGCAGATAGGCGAATCTTACAAAATATACATTTGTGTTTTTGTGGGGGTGGAGGGTGGAATTTGGCAGAGTAACCAACACGTTGATGATAATTATATTCTAGAGTGATTGCACCGATACAAGTCTGGCTGATTTCACAGAACCTGTTTCGGCAACATTGTCCATATTTGTTTTTTTTGCTTTTTAAAATAATACTTGACAATATAGGCAATTCAGTTGCATAAATAACAGTAGAATGTGGTATTTATAAAAATAAAAATTAACTGAAATATTGATGCTGATATTGAACTTGAAAAAGCATCCATGGCCTTAACTCTGTTTACAAATCTGTCGAAGCCAAAGTCGATCATGATTACAGGCCCTGTACACAGACAAAAGAACGTGCAGATAATTGCGATAATTTATTTAATGAAATCCCCTACTGTCTCCAAAGCAAGACCCCCCCAGATCAATGAGAGGCTCATTTCTCTAGTCAGACATCGTCAGCCCATCTCTGCATCATTTCAACGCGTTTGCTGAATTTTAAAGTACTTCCATAATTAAATATTAAAATGCAAATGCTAAAATCCTTGCCTGGCACTCAGCCCAAATCATTTTCAGTTTCTGCCATTGCATGCATAATCTCCGGAAACTTCTCAATTGCCAAGCATATTAAATAAGTTAACAATATAACCTGAAGCAATTCAAAATTCCCAGCAAACATATACGACTGTGTGCATATCTATCTATCTATCTATCTATCTATCTATCTATCTATCTGTCTGTCTGTCTGTCCACAAACACAGACAGCCAGACACACAAATGCCACTAGAGAATATTACCGACTTGATCACTACTATAGTTTGAATAGCACATGTCTGTGTAGCCTGATTTCTATACAATGTCATATTGTTACACATTCTTCCTCTTTATGGAAGCAAGTGCAGTAAATTACGAGAGCAGATCAATCCTTTTTAAAATGGTCTTTGACAGTGCTACCTCTCAGAAAAGCAAACAAAAACAGATAAAAACGTAGATCTTTCAGTAAGAGCTGAAGCTCCTGTCACACTTTTAAAATGGATAAATAGTGGGCATTTAAAGTGGGCTTGATGGGTTTATGAAGGCCATCTAAGCAGACAGTTTCGATAGACGGGGACTCGTCCTCTATTTAAGTCGTAATTGAATTTATTTTGACGGTCACCTCTAATAATGAATGGCTGAGTCTGAGAGAAGGAAAACATGACTAGCTTAATAATATTTCTCTGTCTGTCTGGTGAGTTCAGTGCACACAGGGGCAATTCTAGAACTTTTTTTGGGTAGTGGTAGGCATAATTCATACAGGGGGCCAAAGATATTATTATTTAAAGATATTTTTGTGTGGTTAAGCTGATCGGTAGTGCTAAGCTGCCTTTATTGTCCTGTTGTTACCGTCCAATGATGAACTGGCCCGCCACCCCAGGTGTCCCCCTGTAGGGATACCCTATATTGGAGACCCCTGCCCCGTGGGATACCCTATATTGGAGACCCCTGCACTGTAGGGATACCCTATATTGGAGACCCCTGCACTGTAGGGATACCCTATATTGGAGACCCCTGCCCCGTGGGATACCCTATATTGGAGACCCCTGCCCCGTGGGATACCCTATATTGGAGACCCCTGCACTATAGGGATACCCTATATTGGAGACCCCTGCCCCGTGGGATACCCTATATTGGAGACCCCTGCACTGTAGGGATACCCTATATTGGAGACCCCTGCACTGTAGGGATACCCTATATTGGAGACCCCTGCCC
>JAOYFF010000051.1:5571839-5583258 GCA_025773925.1 Cryptomyrus ogoouensis
CTGCACTGTAGGGATACCCTATATTGGAGACCCCTGCACTGTAGGGATACCCTATATTGGAGACCCCTGCCCTGTAGGGATACCCTATATTGCCTGGAATGGGCTCCTGTCGGCCCTACTTTTTATATTTTATTTTCATCATTGGTAGCACAACAACACTATGATCCTCAAAAGTTGGGGACCATGCACAAAAGCAGAAGGTTATGAGATGTATCTCCAGCTGGAGAGACTTATGTTGTATTCAAGAAGAACATGTGAGAGAGAAAATAATACATAGAGCTTTGTGAGGCTCCTAAAATGCTTTATGCTGAGCCACAAGGGATTAAAACTAAGACTTCCTATAGATTACCGATGTAATGCTTGTTCTTCAATCCGCAGCTGAGTTGTCATTGAAAGGACCCCAAATTCCCCTGAAAGGCTTACACCCCATGCTAAGAAGACCTTTAGAACCCATAGATAAGCCAGGCACTGACTCCCAGGGTGCCAGAGCTGCACTCTGTCGTTTGGCGACCTCTCGGCCTTGCCCTCCCCCGATGAGGTGTAAAGAGTTGTCCCTGACATGTTCACTGGGGGGGTCAAGTTTGATCTCTACACACTCATTACCCACAACCCCTTTTATCTGTGTGAGTGCTGACAGGTTTTTACACAAGCCCTCTTCTTTGGCTATATATAACACTATAAAGAGGTGCACTGGAGTGGCAAAGAGACCCGGGACAATGGCCAGGATCATGTGGACTAAGCATCAAATCTCCTCTTTCTGACGTGCGTAATTACTGATTAGCTCCCAGCTGTGTTCAATGATCACTCTTCACCTTTACACTTAATTTGTTTTTCACGCCTGATTCGTCTTTCACAAGAAATCCAATTATATATAAAATGTCCAACATCAGCATCACATTTCTTTCATCTGTTTCCACCACGTTCATTATAAAGTGCTCTGCCACTGATTAGATGTTTCGTAGAAGAATTTCTCACGGGCATTCACTGAACAAACAGAATTTCATGTATCTCACTTTGATTGCTTATCACGTCTCAAAGAATCAATCATAAGTATAAACCAAATGAATAGTCATCTCTTTGATCCAAGAAAAAAAACTTACAAATTATATATTAATCAGCTAAATTGCTGATTCTTTAAGTAAAGAAATGATCATCCTCCATGTATTTTTCGAAATTGTTAGTCTCCTAATTTGAAAACTTTGTGACATTTCAGGTTTTCAGTGTGGTCACGTTAACAATAATTAATAATAAAACACTAAGGCATGTTAAACAGCGGTATTAGCCATTAAAGTTATGAAACTAATCTATTATTTAGTTTAACACTATTATGTCTATTATAACTCCCACAATCAGAGGGTTGCTGGTTCAGATCCCTTGGTCACTGTTGGGCCTTTGAGTAAAGCCCTTAAGCCCAAACTGCTCCAGGGATTGTGCACCTACTCTCTCAACTGCTTGTCACTTCGGCTAAAAGCGTCAGCTAGCTAAATGGATGTGAATGGAACGGCAGGTTGCTTGTTCAGATCCCTTGGTCACTATTGGGCCTTTGAGTAAAGCCCTTTAGCCCAGACTGCTCCTGGGATTGTGCACCTGCTCTCTCAACTGCTTGTCACTTTGGCTAAATGCATCAGCTAGCTAAATGGATGTGAATGGAACGGCAGGTTGCTGGTTCAGATCCCTTGGTCACTGTTGGGCCTTTGAGTAAAGCCCTTAAGCCCAAACTGCTCCAGGAATTGTGCACCTGCTCTCTCAACTGCTTGTTGCTTCGGCTAAAAGCGTCAGCTAGCTAAATGGATGTGAATGGAACGGCAGGTTGCTGGTTCAATTCCCAGGGTCGCCAGAGACGTTTTCCTCGTTCGGTCCCGATCTTGCTTTCTCCGACAAAAAAAAAAGAAAATCCCATCGAATAAACCATCTAATACATTAATAAAATGTCAACATTATACATGCAATATAACTGATTTGTTGTAGGAACAGTGTCCTGAAAAGTGTAAATGCACATAAAGTGGGCTCACTCAGTGTTACAAATATATGGATAGGACATGACCTGGGTCTCTAAGCATACTTCATACCTTTGGCTTTCGTCTCCAAAAGCCCCACACGCAGAGACCATGTATGTTGGGCCTGAAACTCACACATCTGTCTCAGAATAATTATGTCTGCACTGTTACCTCAGTTTAAAGGAAGTGCATTGATTCCAGAACATCACTGTGACTCTGAAACAGAGCAGTGCTTCTCAATTGCAGGGGCGGGGGACCATTTTTGGGGGGTTGTGGACAAAAATTACTCCACCGCCCCCCCCCCCCAAGGCCTGAGGCTAAACCAGCTGCGAACCAATGAAATAGCAAAGGTGACCAGTGGATAGTGGAAACAAAATGGAGAGTCCAGAAACCACTAGTGCTAACTGGTGCTAACTGCTTTAAGTCATTTACATTCACATTTACTTATTTATGTAGCAGAGACTTTTGTCCAAAGCAACATGCAGCTCAGGCAGAACATTACAATGTAACCATGTTTTTTGGAAGCTTCATCAGTCCTTTCTGTAAATAAAATCCATAATTGTCAAAAAGGTTTGGAAGCTTTTCACCCAAAGTCCCCTCTGTGATGTGCTTTCATATTGCTGCAGTGGGATTGTAGGGCACAGTTACAGTTTTCCGTCTTCATGGGCTGTGATTGATCAAAATTAAATGCAGAGTGCAAAGCGCCACTCTAGCAGCAATTAGAATCTGTGGCTCACGTCCCGCCTGAGGCAGAAAAAGACTTCTACAAAACTGACGGTTGTGGTGTTTAACTTTTTATCATCAAGAAACCGATTTTTCCAGTTCAACACATGTACTTCTAAAATAAAGTACAAGAGCACAGAGAACTAACTGTACAGGACGTTTCAAAACAAAGGAAACATGCAGTCTAGATATACTATACAGGTGTGTAATATAGATAAATTCCAAAACAGTTATATTTCACAGTTAAAAATGAAGCCGTAGTACAATTTCAATCAGAAATGAAAGAGTCTTTCTGTCTGCTGATCTCGAACCAGATTAATTGGGTCAGAGGAGACCTCTCCCCAAACATCAGCTGCATCCCTCTTCTTCCTCCGCCGTTGCATTCCATGCGACCACGTCAGGAATCACTGTGGCCAGTGGCCTGGAACCGTGGGATGTGATTTCCGGCAGTGAGACCCAGTGAACACACGGTGGCGCGGGACAGAGCAGATCCGCCTGTCCACGGCCCGCCTCCGTGCGTAGAGCGAGGAAGAAGGCGCCTCTTACTCACCATCGCCCACTGAAGTCAGGTTGGTTGCCAGACCAAGGCGAAGAATTAGGGCAGCCTGGTGTCACCGGGGTGCAGTTATTTAGTGACATCATTCATCCTGCTAACGACTGGGACAAATATAGATCACATGTCCCCACATTGTGTGTTTTTATTTGGGTGATTTGCATGATGTAGCTGTAAGAATTCTGTTTTTTTTTCCATTTAGGGGCATGAACTGAGTCATTTGACATGAGGGTGAAAAGGTATCAGCCCTTGAATGAAAACCCAAATCTGCTGTTTTAGGTTTGGGTCAAGTGGATCAGGCAGGGGTGGAAAAACAGGTTTCTAGTCTTGGGAAAGAATGCAACTGTGAATGAGATCAGCGACCAGGTTAGGCTGCGTGGTCTATGACCAGGAGAACATTCATTTACATCGTTGGTATCAGGTGAGTGGTCTGAAACAGTCACCCTACTGGACCCCCGCATTCTGGGTCTATAAGAGGGCACCTGAGAGCCATATCCTACCAGCAGCACAAGACCAAAGCCCACTGCCTCCTGAAGTAGGGGGGAGGGGCGTACGGGGTCAGACCGATCACGTGGGCCTCCTCTCGGAGAACCTTGGTACAAACAGCCTGCATTGGGCTGCGTAAAAAACTCTGACTCCAGTGCTGTATCGCCCAAGTGCCAGTGAGCTCTACTGACCCTGAAACAAGTCAATAAAAATACACGAGTGTCCATGAGTGTGGATTTTTAACGTTTATGTTGGGTAAAGGCATTAACAAACGTTTACATAAATGCACCTGGCATATACTCTGTCCTTCAGGCTTCAATTTCATCACTACTCTGTACCTGCTGGTCCTACGCAGGGGTGCAGGGGTCCAGAGCCAAATATTATTATTATTGTTGTTGTTGGTGGTGGTGGTGGTTATGGGATTTGGTTGGAATATTGGATTCTATCTTTCGCCATAACTCAGTCTCTCTCCAACGCTCACAGGAGTGGTGAGCTTACCCAGAATCCCGCTGTGCCAAAGCAGTCATTCCTAGGCCGCTGGGAAGCTCCCATCTTCGGACGGCGCCGTTCGTGCCTCCCAGGTGCTGATTCAGGACTGAGCAGATGTGCTTTGTCATCTCAGACTGGGGGGGGCGCACTTATCTTCAGCATTAATAATCCTCGGCAATGAGGGTGCAGTTTAAAAAACGCTTCCACTGACGGGGGCTTCTGATATGCCGACGTGTGGCAATGAGCAGCTGTTTTTGGGAAATATTCAATGGCCTGTGAGTGTTACTGAGTGTGTCATGAGAGGCACTGGACAGTACAAAGACAGATCTCTTACAGAGTAGAGAGATTCCGGCAGAGGAGCTTCTGTTCTTGATAATCACACATGTGATGGACTCTCACTCACTTTGTATGTTTATCGTTGTTTTGGGTTGGAATGCACCGGGCTGACATTCTCAAGGAGGAAATATTAAAAATAAAAGGTTCATGTTTTCTTCCTGACTTTGTCGCACACACGCTCTCTCTTGGGCTCCATGGTTTTTATCTTGTAACAATCGGCAGTCAACCTTGAAAATCTGAGATGTTTTGACTACACATGATCAGATTGCTATCGAACAGGAGACACAATTCTGCCGGCATTGCGAGTCGGGCCCGTGAAATCGGGGCGATAGGGACGCACGGAATGGCGGAACACTGCGGTGTGCGTTTGCTTGGGGTTCTATCAGGATTCCTGTCGGAATGGGGAGGTGGAGACGTGTGATAACTGCATTTAGTCCCGCTTTGCCTTTAGAACATAACAACGCATCAGCGGCAGAAGTGCCTGACTGCCTGTCTGTTTCACAATACTCACACGCTTACAGTGATTTTCAAAATCTATGATCTCTGAGCCCAGGTGGACTTGGTAAGAAAACCCAGGTGAGCAAAATCACTGCCATTCGATTTCATAGTGCCAGTGATTAATCGTGGATCTCCTCCTTCCCTTCGCGAAACGAAGCAGAAAGGAAAACGGAATAAGATTGGGATCAGGAACATTCCAGCAGCAGATTATAGTTGCACCAAAGACTTCAGATCATGCTGTCTTTTTACCACCAGCGTTTAAACCAAGAGCTGATTCAGTTCCATTATTTATACATTTATCTTAATGCACCTATCAGTGAAGTTTTCTCCTTAGCATGCTAAATAAAAAAGTCCATTAAAGTCTTCTAAATCAGTGTTCCTCAATCCGGTCCTCGGAGGCCCCAGGCGGTCCTCGTTTTTGCTCCCTCCCAGTCCACATTTTTGCTCCCTCCCAGTCCACATTTTTGCTCCCTACCAGTCCTTGTTTTTGCTACCTCCCAGTCCACATTTTTGCTCCCTACCAGTCCTTGTTTTTGCTACCTCCCAGTCCACATTTTTGCTCCCTCCCAGTCCTTGTTTTTGCTACCTCCCAGTCCACATTTTTGCTCCCTCCCAGTCCACATTTTTGCTCCCTCCCAGTCCTCGTTTTTGCTCCCTCCCAGTCCACATTTTTGCTCCCTCCCAGTCCACATTTTTGCTCCCTCCCAGTCCTCGTTTTTGGGCCCTCCCAGTCCACATTTTTGCTCCCTCCCAGTCCACATTTTTGCTCCGTAGCATTACATTGTGTTTAGCCTCACCTGGAAAAACACAGGATGAATTGCATCTCATACTGCTTCAAAACCGGAACACAGCATCTTCTTTTTCAATACGGGATGATCTTTTAAAATACGGGATGGATGGCAAATCTAGGTTTAAAATTTTATTGAAGATGGTTAGTTGAGCAGGGGCAGCATGGTGGTACAGTGGTTAGCATGGTGGCGCAGTGGTTAGCATGGTGGCGCAGTGGTTAGCACTGTTGCCTCATACCTCTGGGACCTGGGTTCAAGTCTCTGCCTGGGTTACATGTGTGTGGAGTTTGCATGTTCTCGTCGTGCGGTTTCCTCCAGGTACTCTGGTTTCCCCCTACAGTCCAAAGACGTGCTAAGGCTAATTGGAGTTGCTATATTGCCCGTAGGTGTGCATGTGTGAGTGTGCCCTGCGATGGGCTGGCCCCCACTCCAGGGTTGTTCCCTGCCTTGTGCCCATTGCTTCCAGGATGGGCTCCAGCGGGACAAGTGGGTTGGAAAATGGATGGATAGTTGCGCCCCCTTTTTTAGCAGCCATCCCTGGGCTTCAGCCGGGGTAACCCCGTGCATTAAAGCGGCCCTCAGCATCTGTGCTTCATCCAGACAGTGTTACACTGGAAGACTTTTAGCAGCACTGGACTGAGTCAAACTGTAGTGTTATGTAGTTTGTGAATGACATAACACTGAAAATACTATGCAATACTATGAAAATACAGTATGCTACACTATAGTATACTATGCTATGCTATACTATATTATTTCCAAAATGCTTCATTGTATGCTGGAAGCTTATCTCTAGGTAGGATGTCAGGTTCTCTGTTATCTGTTTCTGTAGTGAAATTCAGTATACTCCCCTCCCCCCAACTTTGTTTGGGAAACTGCATTCTCACACTGAAATGGCGAGATATGCGTCATTGTTTTCTTGATACAGCATAGCATGCCTGCCTATATATTTAATAAAGTATTTATATTATTAATTAATATATAATTAATATATAATTCTGTTGTGTGCTGCTTTGCTTTTAATGAACTGCCAAATATAGCTGTTCTATGAGGTGATACATACTGATACAAGAAGCAAAGAAGCATGTCAGTTAATAAAGGAATGAGTGGGTGGGGGGGTTATTTACGCATTCCGCATGAAACCGAAGCCGGGTCCTTTCACCTTTATCTGATGCGGCGCTCAGACCATAAACGCTGCTGCTTTATTTGATGATAACATCACCCGGATGGCTTCAGGCAAATGTGTGACTCTGCCAAAGTATATTAACTGTGCAGTGCCACCACATGTCACAAGGGGATGGAATTATCCACACCTGATATCTTCACACATTATTAAATGAAGTTTCACTTGAAACTGGATTCTCAACTTCTTCTAAGTGCACACAAATAGAGAAGCAATCGCATCCAGTTTGGAGTACAGAGCCATGTCCCCTAATCTCTAGCTGCTCTTTACCACTCTGTTTCATTCTGGTTGGTTCTAGACATACATCTGGCTGGATGTGGCCCTGTCCTCCTCCTCATCTACGGTTAGATTCTGTCGCAAATTTTTACTCACGTTGTTTCTGGCCACTTCTCCTCACCTAAGGTTAGTATTTAGGCAGATGGTATTTGCACCCAGTGTCAGTAAGAAACAATTCTATTTGCACTGAGGGTGGGTAGCCATTGTGGCTATTTGCAACCAGGGTGGGTAGTCAAAGTGGCTATTTGCACCCAGGTGTATACAACAGGCAGGTGCTATTTGCATCCTATGAAAAGGCAAATAGAATCTGCCTGTTGTATACACCCGGGTTAGCCCACCACACGCTGCTCAGCCCACCACAGTCTGCTCAGCCCATTGGGCCGCACGCTGCCCCCATGATGCATTATGAAGATATTTATCTGCTCTAAGTAAAATGTTACCCCATTTTCTTTCTTTGTCACCATCTTCTCATACCAGCATGTCGAATCCTTTGTTGCCCTTGGATATCTGGTCTTTTCATAATACACTGGAATCTGTTGACCGACACACTTCTGATATTGGATGGACCTGATTACTGGGTACATCTATGAATAGTTTAGGCTAAAATAACTGCAATTATAATCATCTGTTTCTCACTTGATCAGGATCAGTTCCATTTCTGAGTTTTTCACATATTCTCCCGCTGCCCAGAACCATCCCGTTCAGCTATTTAATGTCAGAACTATTGATTGAGCTGAACCAGGAGACATCTTTGCTAAATGACTAAATTATCTCTATTCAGTTCCTGTTCAGGGATTTTTCATCAATCTAAATTACTTTGTCTCAGCTAACTTAATTATTTTTATTGGTTGTGATAAATTAGATTTTCTTTAATATTATTTGATTTGAAAATAGCAGTGAGAGCAGTGAAATGAAAACACACTCAGTCAATTTAGATTTAAAGTCTATCTACATACTGATTTTAAAGAAAACCCTGCATATCTTGTAATTCATATCATCGAATTACTTTGAAATTACAAAGGTACCAGAAAATATAAAAGGAGACATAAATTCCTGAGAGAGTAATTAGGGAGCTAGAACTGCAGCCCACACTGACATGAAATGAACCACTTTTGCTGTAAATCATCAAGAAATGACTGGTGGGAAGATTTCTCACAAATGCAATGAAAGGAGTTCAAAGTAATGCAGCCGTTCCTTCAGTGGGCCCTTTCCAATGAGGGCTGGCCACATCGAGCTGCTTTTGAGTTATATTAGCTAATTAATCACCGGGGCCTGACTTCTGATAGGTTGGCGGAGGTGACACTGTGAGGCATGAGTCCTGGCTTCACGTTGCATTAGTTTAATAATTTCCTCATCATCTTCCTCACCCCTTTCCTCATCCTGAAGTCTCCTTCAGGGATTTACCCACAGCCCCTGGAGTACCCAGCACAACGGGCATCCAGATGATGCAAGGATGATTAAGGCTTTTCTGCCTTTTCCGCGTCTGCTAACTCCTGGCTAATAAACAAAAAATGCAGTTTGAAATGGATGGTCGACAGTGAAAGTTAAACGAAAAGAAAGCAGGGGGAAATAACAGCTATCACGCTAACAGCTATCACGCTAACAGCTATCACGCTAACAGCTATCCGCTATACTCTTGGGTGGAATTTTCTATACATTGAGTTGGTTCGCAAGGAGCCTTTGGTCCAGTGATATTCGCTGTGAAATGACGGTCAACGAGCAAAGTCGGCAATCAAAGCATTCATGTCGCTACTCGTCCAGGTGATAATATCCCAGTTTGAGTCACTCCGATACCCGACGCATTCCCAGAGAAACACGGGAACATATTGTCACTTAATTTTGTAAAAACAGAGTTTAAATTTGATAGCTCCATTTTGTCTGCAACCATATCCTCCCTTTGCTTACAATCTCTACTCCCGCTCAGCACGGCTCTCACGCGATGAGAGCCAGGTGGTCGTGGAGGAAGGGCCTCATTAATGTACTGGGAGTCACGGAGGTTAATTAAGGCAAATGAACCTTGTAAGAGAACACTATGGCACGGCTTAATCTGGCACGGCAGCGACTAGCTCAGTGAGAATGTGCTTAATTGGGACCGGGTGGGCTACGTATGGAGTCAGGATGCTCTGACAGGTACCCGACGGGCCGTCAGTCATTGTGAAGCTCCGCCCACTTCCACTCACAGATAGTAAAAAACTGGCCCAGCTGTAAAAGGAAGCAAGTGTAAGCATATCTATCTGTGCCCTGCTGCCTGAGAGGGACTGGTTAAGGGGACAGCACTGGTTAAGAGGGCACTGGAAAGCAGGGTATGGGGAAAAGAATTAGCTTAGGAGTGTACAAAATAAGGAGAGATGGCAAGAGAAGCAAAAGTATAACTTCTGGACTTTATTTTTATGCGAAGGGGAATGTGCACTGCCTTTAAATCAATGTGCAGTATAGGTGTCCCTGCTTGTAATCAATTTTATAACAAATTTGTCAGAATGAGTAAACTGGCCATATGAACAGAATGCCTTTTCACTGCCAGGTGCTGAATGCTGAAGACTGGAAAAATGAAGTCAGCCCTTCCTCTTGTGTGACTGTCACTCTGAATTTGCCGGGATAAAATCTGCTCTCTTGGATCGAGCAGGCAGGGGACTTTAATTCGATCCTTGTTTGACTCGGTCATATCAGTAGCTGATAAGACGTCAATGTTTGTGCCTCAGAAGATTACGAGGTCACCGCATGGCACTCCGATGTGAATTAATCTGTTTTTCTTTCTCTTTTTTTTTTAAATTCAATTTTACAGTCTGCTGGATCTCCTTATGTTATAGTATTTTAAACTAGCTTCTTCGATTTATTCCGTTATTAAGTGGATGTTATCTTACAGCGGCATAATCCTTCTGAATAGGTTGGTTTGCAGAATAAATTTGACGCGCTGCTTCTTGCGCGTCTGGAGCTGAAAGGACAAAAAAAATGGGGAATTTGTGGTGTTAAGTGTCTTGCGAATGAAAGGCTATTATTCTGACACATGGATCAGAGCACAAAGCCTAGCATGGGGCATGGGCGCAATCCAGGCCGGTTTGTCCGCGCCGCTTTGTTATGGGAGCTCGCTCCTAATTTCGCACACATTTATTTCCCCGCAGCGCATGATAATTAAGGGCATAACAGGCAGAAATAGCCACTTCATGCGTCTAGTGGCAGAAGCATTGAAAAGGCTGACGCGATTGGCCACCAGCGATGTGTAGCCTATCCAGGTTCGGCGGTGGGAGGTCGTAGCTATAAGGGCCAAGCGTGTGTTTACATCTGTCTTTTTAGTGCGTGTTTAGTTTTCACGGCCAAATGTGAAGACACTTTATAAAGCGGGAGGGCCGGCCATCTGCAGCGCTGAGATCCCGTGAACTGGACATTATCTGCCAACGGTGGAGGCTGATGAGTCCTTTATGTGTGGGTGAAAGCATATAGCTTTATGTAATCACGACAACAAGCTTATAGTGCTAGATGTAATTATAATTTTTCATGCTTAGTTCCTGGAAACTGATGAAAATGGTCATTTTGTGGAATTATGCTCTAGTCCATCAGATGAGAAATGTAAATCAGTCAGACACACACTGTACATACTGTAAATCAGTCAGACACACACTGTACATACTGTAAATCAGTCAGACACACACTGTACATACTGTAAATCAGTCAGACACATGCTGTCACATTTTGCTGCATATTTTATGGGATGTTATTGGTCCCAGAGCGATGGTCGTGTTTGTTACTGATTCTTTCTCATGGACCCATACTGTGATGAATGTTTTGGTTTTCATCTCGCCGTAAACACAGCCTTCACGCGCTTAAAAAACGGGGTGTGAAAAACAACATAGTACCGGCGTGGAACATGGTCAGCAATCTGCACAGACGAATGTTTCTGTCATCGTATAAACGTGTCACCACTTATTAAGGCGTGCTGGAGAGGAAGGGCATGGCCCTTCCTATCGGGGGCGGGGCTAGCGAGTCAGGTGACCGGCCATCCTATCGGGGGCGGGGCCAGCGAGTCAGGTGACCGGCCATCCTATCGGGGGCGGGGCCAGCGAGTCAGGTGACCGGCCATCCTATCGGGGGCGGG
>JAOYFF010000051.1:5604098-5624081 GCA_025773925.1 Cryptomyrus ogoouensis
ATTATCACGACGCTGGCTTACTGTGCAGCAGGATACATCGCCATGGTAACTCATGCTCTGGCTTTCCATTATCACGACGCTGGCTTACTGTGCAGCAGGATACATCGCCATGGTAACTCATGCTCTGGCTTTCCATTATCACGATGCTGGCTTACTGTGCAGCAGGATACATCACCATGGTAACTCATGCTCTGGAGTACCTTGGCTCAAAAAATATCACCAGAAGTCGCAACTGACTCTCTGAAATGTGGCTAAAAGTCTTTATGTGTCACGCAATACCTAATCATGCCTAATTTGCATATGCCCCATTGTTGAATGGCATCCCTTCCTTCATGTTCTGTACCAGTTTGTTGCCTGTGTGTATTTAGCTTAGTTTCCAGCATGCATCAGTTTGCAATCTTTACTGAAATAAGAGAATATCTAGTATTGCATTATTATGAGAATGTTACATGCTTGGATTGTTACTTTTGCTACAATTGCTTCATTTGTAATTCTGTATAAACAAATAAACTTCACAGCATGCACAACTCTTACTATAACTATGCAGCGATACTAATATCCACCAGGATGATCAGAGACTCGTCTCATCCCAGCAACTGTCTGTTTGAGCTGCTGAAGTCAGGCAGACGCATTAGGAGCATTATGGCAAAAACAGAGACTGAGGAGGAGCTTCTATCCTCACGCCGTAAGACTCCTTAATCAGGACGTGACAGCACTACACCCTCAATATACACAAGCCATGTAAACCCTTCCCAACTGTCACCAACCTGCTGTTTTTAACAATCTGTAACTACATTTCCATCCACCTTTGCTGCTTATATTTATATTTATACTTATGTCACCTGCACTTTAAATATAAAGTTCTAGCATCATATGCACATGTACAGTTTCAACCTTAAGATTATTTTCTATATTAGAACTTCTGAATTTCTCTATATTATGTATACGTTTTTTAGTTATTGTAACTTTTTAGTTTATTGCTAGATTTTTAACTTGTTGGCCTATTCTTAATTCTGTTTTTGATTTGATTTGCACAGTCTAAGGGTCTTTCAGGGTACATTCCACTACATGTGTACTTTTATAACCATGTATGTGACGAATAAAGTATCTTGTACCTTGTATATTGTGGCAGCACTGACATATAGGACCTAGAACAGGCAGGGTGACCTAGCTCTCCGCACAGAACATGGAGAAAAATGGGGTTAGGGTATAGTGCTTACTGGTAAATGAAGGTCCGTGTCGTCATGGTTAAAATGCCAAAATATTGGTACATGTAGTTACAAATGACAGTCGCCTTAAATGATTAGTATATGTAAGTTTTCTGTTGATACATACAAGGTGCTCCTGAGCTTTAGCCGTGCAGCACGGCGATACCCGGAGGAAATGAAATTTGGAAATGAGATCTCATACCTGAGATGTGTATGAAAGCAACATGAAACTACGGCTTGCTTCTCCTGTATCTCTTTTTTTTTTCTCCAGAGAAAAAAGAGACACAAAATATTTCTCATTAATGAGGCTAAGTTAGGTTTGACAAGATATCTTTTGTTTAGCTCAAATGTGACGCCTGTCCTCTGGCTCACCTATGTGTACTTCATCTCTCCTGGCGACTTTTATGAGATACACATCAGACAAAATGTGAACTGAGCTGAGGCTGAAAAAGGAATCACAATTCTGTCTCCCCAAGATATAGGACAGAAAGCTTTGAGTGGTAAAATTTTCTCTGGGTGGGCATCATAGGATAGGTTTTGTGTCGCTAGTCGCTAGACAAGATTTTTAGTCGCTAGGGAAGGTCAAAAAGTGACAAAATTGGCAACACCGCTCCGGAGCTTGGACCGAAGACAAGAAGTCAGTACATTACCTGAACAAATGGACTTTACCAAACTCTCAAAACTAAGGATGGACAGAATTACTCTTTTAGGGACATGGCTCATTTGATTCGGTTCACAGAAAAGATTTGCTCTGAAACATTCACCGACTCTTTGAGAGGCACTTTCTGTTTGGATAAAATAGATCTGAAATACTGGTATTCCAATATGTCAAAAAATAGTATATAATTTAGGCTAAATAGTGCTAAGGAGTGAGCCAAATACCATCAATAAATCATGTGAGGCAAAATGATATTGAATTACAGTAAAGTCTTGGCAACATTGTACCTTAACTACTCATGCTTGTTAAAAAGGCAAACCTAACATCTCATAACAAACACTAACGGACCTTGGTTAAAATCATCTTAAACTGTGAAAATATGATCTCTAAAATCCAATTGTATCATATGGGAGGTCACTGCACAAGTAGGCTATACATTACCCCAGTAGATGGTGTATTTCAGTAATGACCCAGGTACAGGTCTCTCATTCAGTTATGACCAAGGGGTAGCCGATCTGAGTCTCTCCGTCACTCGCACACTCACCAGCTCGAACCACTCCTTCTGGTCTCTCGTCCAGTCATGTCCAACAAGTAGCCCGTCTGCGTCTGTTGTTCACTCATCGAGAGTCATCGAGAGAGGGACACTTTGTCCCAATTCCCCCACTTAAGTGGAAGCGCACTGAGACGCTACACATTTTGGTGACGTATGTTGACGTAAGACACAAAGTCTGCAAAGAGCT
Source organism: Cryptomyrus ogoouensis (assembly GCA_025773925.1). NCBI lineage: Eukaryota > Metazoa > Chordata > Actinopteri > Osteoglossiformes > Mormyridae > Cryptomyrus > Cryptomyrus ogoouensis. Next base: position 5,606,705 of record JAOYFF010000051.1, read on the forward strand.
CAAGACCTGGTCATTTCTTGAAAACAGTAGAACACACTTGATATCTGAAGAGGTGAACAAGAAACATACTACAACTATGTTTTAATTTGTGATAGAGGTGTTTGGGGTTGTCCTTCACTGTAGCTTAGGCTATGCAAACATTCGTTATACAACATTGTCCACTTAAATTGAAACTTAGGAGGCATGTTGCGCTCTGATACACTTCCAGACTTTTTTGTGTTTGATGTAAACATTGGGTGTTACTGATGCAGTGCATTGTGGTCTATATGCTTAGCTGAAGACCAGCTCTCTACGGTATTTGCCAAAGGTTGAATAAAGTGCACATTAAGCGCGCTGCACTTGGCTTATTTGAGGGATGGGACAGCTTTGAATACTTGCGCTAAGCACGTGAAAGCACCTGTCAAGTTTGGTAGTGTGACAGTGTGGTGCAAACGGGAAGAAGCCCAAGTCTCTCATTACTTGCCTGTTGAAAGCAACTGTGGCTTCTGCTGCCTTGGACGTGGGGTACAAGGTCTGTTCCCTCTCCACTGCGGCTAACAGGTACAGTTCCTTCCAGGTGGTGGGTAAGTGTTGCTTCCTCTAGTGTGGCTGACTGGCTACTCTTGTAGATGGGCAGCTGCAAGTTGGGGGGACCAGCTGTGTGGCTGCTGTGACACAAGCTGTGATCTCCGGAAGGGCAGGAGGCTGGATGATGGTAAGGCTCAACCTTACTGTTCATGTGCATCACTACAAAAGCTTTCAAAGTGTGAGGGTTTCGCTCATCAGCCCCACAGTGGCAGGATGAAGCCCTCCTGGGTCCTTTCACTGTGCTGGAGAAGCCTTTGCTGAGGAAGGTGTTGGGAGCCCAGAGATAAGTAGGTTCTCTTCGTTGTAATGTCCATGTCAACATGTCAATGCCTCTGGAGGCTGTATGGCCAAACATGACTGTGCAACATGACTGTGCATCTGCAGGCTTCTCAGCTGAGGTGGCTGTCCTGGCTGGAATGCTGGCTGCAGTGAGACTGGCTACCAACATCAAGCTGTGCTGCAAGTGGAGTGCGATTGTACCTGACGTCGCAGAATAAACGTGGGTGAATCGTGCTGGTCTTGTCTGGCAATGTGGTTTATTATGCAGCACAACAGGATCTTGCTAGAAGTAGACAGTCTTTCAAGGGATTTCAGAAGATAGTTCAGCCTACTGCTGTAGTTGCCATGGTACTGAGCCTATAGTGTCACTTCCCCTTATGGGATCATAGCAGACTCTTGGGACACATACAGGAATAAACAAGCCCGATGCCGAACAATGGCTCTGAACTCAGGGGCCGCATCCTTCATGGAATGTAGGCGTGGTCTTCGCAGGCTGTGTTCAAAGGGGCTAACAAAGCTTTGACAAATCGCCTGGTCTGGCTGCCACCAGGTATTCCTGCCCTTGCCCTTCACAACACTGCAAAAGGATGATTCATTTGAAGGAGCCTTCCGAACAGGGCAGCCTCACCGCTGTCCACCACTGCTCCACTGTCTGGTTTATAATGGAATCTTAGCTGGTGCTTACAGCACACTGCACACTGCACACTGCAGCCTTGGTGCTACTGTACTCTGCCAATCGACTCAACCCCCAAGTTCACGTTAGCCTGCTTCTGTGCCGTCGGGTTACTGCCTGTTAATTGAACACTCTCCTAGTTACTATGGCAATTGCTCCATAAGTAAAGCACTTCAGTCATTTGTGGGTGTAAATGTCCTTTGAAAACTCATGAATATGATTGCCATTCCATTGGCTAAATAAGTGCCAGATTGTAGGTGCCCTTAGTTTTGTGTGAAATAATTTGAGTGGCTGATGACAGCAGATGTTTCCGCGAGGATGTCTGCTTTGCATTAGAGTGCTTTTCCACTCGCGACTGGCGTATTTAGAGTTTCAGATCTACCCTCTCATGCCTGGGCTTTACTTTTATAGGATGCTGACAGGTTTAACTGCTAACAAAACTGTTTTTACATAATAGCTTATTAATACTCTACTATCACAGTTTATGTTCTGTGGACTTTAATTGCTTTCCAGTCTGCATCTGCCCCGCAGAAGAAGGGTGACTTTATTCAGTTATTTTAATTTGTTTTTCTCCAAATACAGGTATTACACATATATTTGTATTGTTTGAGACTATCACCCCAAGAAGAATTTACAATGAATTCAAAACTAGAAATTTTAAATAAAAAATTAAAGATTTTTTAAAGTGTGTTTCAGTGATTCCAAAGTTTTTCAGCTTTGTGAATAAAAGCATTGCAATTAATCACAGATGTTTTTGGCTTAAGTGCTGTTTAGGTGTAATGCATCAGGGCCTCGATCTGCAGTTCATATATTTCAGTTACCTAACGTCTCCATCCAGCCCTCAAGGCCAGAAAAATCCCAGCATAGCGCAAGAGAACTTCATGTGGCTTTGCTGGACACTTGGTCCTGTTTTTTCTGGTATGGTATCTATAAAGGGTATATGCTACACATAAGCTCAGAGTGCAATACTGCTATACTGAGGGAGCCCTATTCCACCCCACAGCCAGGGGGCAGTAAAGGGCCAAAAAAAATGCATCCTTTCTATACTCGTGAAATGCCATGCGATATTCACGATACATTGCCCAGCTGTTGAGCCTCCCGTATCTGTGTTATTACTATATAATACTGGCATGTTTAAAGGAAAAAAAAGAGTAATATCATCTGCAGTGGCCAGGCCACGTCAGGAAATCGAAAAGTCAGACATTTTGGCAGCCCCTGAGAGCAATTAATCATAAACGATTTGGCTTAGTTTTGAAAACTCTAAAATAACTGCAAAGCAAGGAAGTGTATACGGCAAAGCACAATAACCCGGCTGTAGCATTTAACGACTGGGTGGTCTGTGTGGCTCATGCCTGCACATTCATCCATCCATCCATCCATCCATCCATTTTCTGTACCCAGTTGTATTATATTTACATATATATTTGACTTCTATGATGCACAGTCGATGTTTTTCTCCAAGGCCAGCTTTTTTTTTTGCCGGAATATTTATCAGCAAGTACTTTTACATCTGCAAAAAAATGCAGAATTTATTTTGGGATGACATGCAAAGCAAGCAAGAACGATCAAGATAACATAAATTATATACACAAGTTAATGTGCTAAGTGCATATTTATTGTGGTATTTCACCAGAGCAATTCCAGGTGAATACCTCGCTCGGCGCTGACAGCAGTATGACGTCGACAGGCATTGTTAACAGCCATGAAGAGCCATATAAGCACTAAACTGCATTTAGCAGAACTGGATCCGTGTTTAAAAGTATCACATCTAAATCAAATAGCCTATACTTAATGTGTTCGTGCAAAAAAGGCTTCCAGAAAGGAACTGTATTTCAGGGTCAATTGTTCGTTTAATCCATTTGCTTCAACAATAGAAAGGATTCCCCCCCGCCGAAAAGCATTTATTTTTTATCAATAAACATTTCCTCACTGGAGCTGGTAGAATAATCATATCGGTATAATGTGATCGAGACAAAAAATTGCTTGTAAAGAGCAACGACGTCGTATGAGTAAAATGACGTGCGCGACAATGACGGGCTATGAAACGCTGGTAGTTTTAGGCGGGAGGCGACTGCGGGGTTTTTACTATGCCAAATGAAATGAAACCAGTAAAGTGGAATTTGGTGATTTTCCAAAAATAATGATTTATGACATGAATGTTTGTATGTTCCTACTGTGATTACCACCATTACATTGGATTGTATGCAGAGTCCCACTATCTCTATGACACATGCGCAGATATAGGTCTCATATTTCAGTCCAAATTAAGGAATTGGGACAAACATCCAGGTTTGACCATGACTTTGAACATAATGGTGCAATGAAATGTCTCATAATACACTTGACAATGCCTGACGCAAGGCAAACGCTACGAGGCGTGTTCGCGAGTAAAACTTAACTGTTAACTTTTAACAGTGTATCACCATGTCAAAATAAAGACGCCAAGCCATTATTTATGTACATTTCATAATAATCTGCTAATTAAAATGTAGCTAAATTACAAGAAGACTTGCATGTCTGAAACTCGTTTTCCTTAATCAAAGGAATTTCCTCTTCTTACTGCCGGTAACCAGAAGCAATAGCTTCTTCTGGGCGTTAGATGGCAGTATTTGTCCATTTTTTCGCTGTTTCGCCCAATCAGGTGAATGCGATTGAACAAATCAGTGCAACTCTTTAACACAAATCAGGCGCCCCAATGAAACCAGTGTCATTTTAAGGGAACATGCTGGTTATTATTACCGACATAAAGTTGGAAGCCAGGGATCGAAGATGCATATTTCAAAGGGTGTTTAAGTTGTGTTTTCTTCATTATCAATAATTTAACTCAACTCATCTGCACTGTACCTAAGCTCTTTGCACATCACATCCATCCATCCTTTATTTATTTATTTATTTATTGATTCATATTGTCCACAGTTCCTTGTACCTTTACCTTTAGATGTTTATTTGTATTATGTGTATTGTATATGTATTGTTTATGTGATGATACCACCCTCACCAAAATAAATTCCTTGTACTTCTCTGTACTTGGCGAATAAAGAGATTCTGATTCTAATTTCAGACGCGAACAGATCAGGCATATACCACGTCAAGTTTTTTATTGTAAGTAAATGTCAGGTGAACTCGTTGAAGTTGGAATAAATGAACACGATGAGGAGTAACCACACGTATTCGAAAAGAAGCACCCGAACTTTCTTATAGTAGGATTTATCCTTACTTTCAGTTTTTCTTAATGCCATTCAGGGAGAGGGAAAAATCTTTAATTTTAGGGACCATAAGGGGTCAGCATATAACCTTGTATAAGTTAATTCATTAAAGTTAATAAGGATTACTCTGTGTTTGCCTGGTATGCCAAGTTTAAGCAGAGCAGTGCCGCTACAGGGATGTCGCACCAATGAAGACGCCGGTGGGCGGAACGTTTCCCAGAGTAAGAAAGTTACCGATCAGCCCCCGCTAAAATGACCGGACTCTCCATACCGTTATTTTAACCCACATGCAAGGGAGAAACAGGGATCTACAAAGATAAACTAATGTTATAGGCACAGGCTTCCAGTAATCCTTTGCTTTTATGAAGCGCCGCGTAAAGCAGTTTGCGCTAAACAGTGCGCGGAACGGAAAATCGGATTTAATCTTGTCACTATAATATTAACATTAACAAAAGTGTTTTGAAATTATCAACTTTGGGGAGTGCAGAGAGTTACGGATCTACCGCTTTTGGGATTTGCCTTAAAAGGATGCGCAACATCTCCTGACCTTTTTATTTTTATTTTTGTACCACAGGAATAAGGTGGTATAAAATGAACTGAATTTCGCTTTTAAAATTGTACAAGGGATGCACGCATAATTCGCCCGCAGTGAATGAAATTATTCCGTACAGCACTACTAGAATAAATCCTTTGATTTACATTTTGGGTAAGTCAGACGAAGTTGATGCATAACCAGCAAGAAGTTTGTCCCGGGAAGGTGGACTGGAAATTTCACCATGGCCATTTCAGGTAGGCTTCTAAGGGGGCTTTATTTGATGCTATTAATGCAATGGACTTTATGGAAAAACTGCACATCCAGACACGTCCGCCAAGAGTTCCAGGTGCTGGAGGAGCAGCCGCTCGGTTCGTACGTGGGCGCCATAGACAGAAAGCCGGGCTTCACCTACCGCTTCGGCGAGAACCATAGAATGTTTGCAATCAACGACACGACAGGTGCAATTTACACGACGTCTGTCATCGACAGGGAGGCTTTGCAGAGTGACGTTATCAACGTTGTGGTTCTGTCCAGTCAACCTACCTACCCCACTGAGGTCAGGATTGTGGTTTTGGATATAAATGACAACGCGCCGGTTTTCCCCGACGCTTCCATCGTTGTGTTTTTTAAAGAAGATTCCAGGAGCGGCAGGCAGGTCATTCTGGACACCGCCACGGATTCTGACATCGGAAGTAACGGAGTGGATCATACAACCTACAGAATAGCGAGCGGAAACGACCAGGAAAAGTTTCGTTTGGATATTACAGTTAATCCAAGTGGGGAAGGAGCGTTTCTGCACTTGGTTTCAACTGGGGCTTTAGATAGGGAACTGACACCATGTTATCAGCTCTTGATTGAAGTGGAGGACAGGGGTGATCCTAAGAGATTTGGTTACTTGCAGGTAAACGTCACTATTCAGGATACAAATGATAACCCTCCCATTTTTAATCAGGATCATTACCAGAATAGTGTTTTTGAAAACGCAGCAGTCGGCTTCAGTGTTTTGCAGGTCACCGCGGAAGACCTTGACGAGGGGGCAAATGCAGACATCAGATACTTTTTAGAGGAAGGTACACCTTTTGCAATTGACCCTAAAACTGGTATTATTACTATAAAGGAAGCTCTTGACTACGAGAGCAGACGGCAGTACTCTTTGACCATTCATGCTTTTGACAGTGGAGTCCCCAGACTTTCAGGTCGCTGTGAGGCAAATATTACACTTTTAGATGTCAATGATAATGACCCCATGGTTAAATTCAGGTATTACCCCCCCAGCTCAAAGTTCGCCTCCGTTGATGAAAATGCGGTCATTGGTACAGTGGTTGCGCTATTGACTGTCTCAGATTTGGACTCTGACTCTGCGAATGGGAATATGTCCGTGTCGATTTTAGCAGGGAATGAGCAGGGTCACTTTGATGTTTACTCTTCCCCAATTCCAAAGTTGAGCCTTATAAAAGTGGCCAGTGTCTTAGACAGGGAGCGCATTTCCTCTTATAACTTCACTGTATCTGTTTCTGATAACGGGAAACCCATAGCCAGGTCCTCGATTGCTAGCTTGGTGATTTACATAAATGACACTAATGACCACCCTCCAGTGTTCCAGCAGGCTGTGTACAGGGTCAACATCAGTGAGGATCTTCCTAGAAGGAGCTTCATTGAAGGCGTTTCTGCAACAGATGGCGACTCGGGGCAGAATGCCAATCTGTGCTACTCTCTGGTGTCTGGAAACAGTTTGGGCTGGTTTGCAATCAGTGAGAACAGTGGTCTGGTCACCACTGCTGCCGTACTGGACAGGGAAACTGCATCGCAGGTTGTACTGAATATTAGTGCCAGAGACCACGGCATGCAGCCTAAGGTCTCATATGCTACACTGGTGGTGAATATCGCTGATGTCAATGACCAAATGCCCATGTTCACGCATGAATATTACCACGTCTTCCTGCTAGAGAACTCACCTGCTGATAGTGAGCTCCTGGTGTTGTCGGCTACGGACAGCGACCTGGGGTACAGTGGGACTATCCGTTTCTCTTTTGACTCCGCCACACCATCCAACCTCCAGGACCTTTTCAGTCTGGATGCGGCGTCTGGCAGACTGAGTACGGCCAGGGTTCTGGACAGAGAACAGCAGGCCTCTTATGAGCTCTATATCCAAGCCACCGATATGGGTGTTCCATCACTGACTTCCATTGCGAAAGTGAATATAACCCTTAAGGATGTCAATGACAACCGGCCCACATTCTACCCTGTGCGATACTTTGTCAACATCAAGGAGAACGAACCTCCAGGCACGCATGTCGCAACAGTTAAGGCAACAGACTTAGACCTTGGGAGGAATGGAACAGTCAAGTTCACAATTACGGTAGGTGACCTGGTCAGATTTCACATAGACAGCAAAACAGGCAGAATTATCACGCAGCAGTCCCTCAGTAGAGAAGATGGCACAACCTACGAGCTAACGGTGTCAGCAGCTGATGGCGGCGGCCTTCATTCTCTCCCTGAAGCCACCGTCATTGTCTCTGTCGTTGATGACCAGGACAACCTTCCGTCTTTCATCCACAGTGCGTATAGTTTTGTGATCTTTGAAAATATCCCAGTTTCCTCTATAGTTGGCACAGTGTCCGCATCTTCACTCGATTCCATCAATAATGTCACATATCAGATCACTGATGGTGACCCAAAGGGGATTTTCCTAATAAACCACATCACTGGTCAAATAAGCACAAACAGAGTCATTGATAGAGAAGAGCAGCCATTTCACCAACTCCAGGTGATTGCACAGGGTGGAGAGGTAAGAGGGCAGGCCCTGGTAAACATTACTGTTAAGGACCTGAATGATAACGCCCCTCATTTCCTGCACACAACTGCGAATGTGAGTGTGATGGAAAGCTGGGCTGCAGGACATCCCATATTTCAAGCTAAAGCTGTGGATCCTGATGAGGGGCCTAATGGCAGAGTGGTGTACAGTCTTAAGAAGAATCACAAAGGCCTCTTCCAGATCCAGGAACAAGACGGCCTAATCACACTAAGGGGGCCTCCGACAGTAGCAACCAGTTCCTTTCAAGTGGAAGTTCTGGCTTCTGATCTGGGTGTCCCCCAACGTGCCTCTTCTCTGATTGTCATGGTCAATGTTCATGACATTAACGACAACTCACCCATGTTTGAGCAGCTGTCATATGAGGTCACTATTTTAGAGTCAGAGCCAGTGAACAGCAGGTTTTTTTGTGTGAAGGCCACTGACAAAGACTCCGGTTTGAATGGGGAGGTTACATATGAAATCACTGGCGGAAACACTGGTGGTGTGTTTGGCATCTTTCCAGACGGAGAGTTGTTTGTTAGAGCAGAGTTAGACCGAGAGGTCAGGAACCAGTATCAGCTGCTGGTAGTGGCCACAGACAGAGCCACAAGGCCGCTAAGTGGCAGCGTCAATGTCACTGTAGTTCTGGAAGACGTCAATGACAATCGACCCCTCTTTAACAGTACAAGTTATGTGTTTTACTTTGAGGAAGAGCAGCAGAGGGGCTCTGTAGTTGGGCAGGTCTTCGCAGACGATAAGGACTATGGATTAAATAGTGAGATTCGCTTTTCCCTTGAGACTCCACAGCCAAGCTTTGAACTCAACACTATCACCGGGGTGTTAACTAGCACAGTGCGGCTAGACCGTGAGTCACTGATGAGACAGCTAGGTGCTGCAAAATTCAGTTTTTCCATCACGTCCTCAGACCAGGGGTTCCCAAGGGCCCTGGCTGACCAGGCCAAAGTACAAGTGTTTATACAAGACATCAACGATAACCCTCCCATATTTACTAAAGACGTCTATCAGGTATCTGTGTCAGAGTTAGCTCAGAGCATGACGCAGTTAGTGCGTGTCTCTGCCTCAGACATTGATGAGGGTAGAAACGGACTCATTCACTACCATATCGAGGAAGGCACCGAAGGACTTACGTTTTCCATTGATAGCAGCTCTGGCCAAGTGACCCTGGTGGACAGACTCGATTACGAAATGACATCCTCTTACTCGCTCAAAATTATAGCAGTAGATTCAGGAATGGTGCCCCTCTCTTCTTCTTGCTTGCTGAACATCTTTGTTCTGGATGAAAATGACAACTCGCCTGTCTTCCCTAAGTCTACACTGATCATTGATGTTAATGAGAACATGCGAATTGGAGAACTTGTGGCCTCTGCAACGGCTACTGACTCTGATTCTGGAGACAATGCAGAGTTAAGCTACAGTATCACAGCATCCAATAATCGGGGGACATTCAGTATTAGTGCCAAAACTGGTAGTATCTTCCTAGCTAAGAAGCTGGATTTTGAAACACAGACGCTGTATAAATTTAACGTAACGGCACAGGATAATGGAAGACCACCTAGCTACTCATCAATACCTGTAATTATAAATGTTATAGACTTTAATGATAATTCCCCAAGTTTTATGTCTGGAGATATTTTCAAATCCATTTCAGAAAACTTGCCACTTGCAACCTCCATAATGACTGTCACAGCACATGACATTGATTCTGATGTCAATGGCCGACTGGAATATTCCATAGTTCAACAGACTCCAAGAGGAAACCACTTCAAGATAGATCCTGTAACTGGGGTCATTTACACAAATAAAGAGATTGACAGGGAATTTTCAAATCTTTTTGAACTAATAGTCAAAGCAACTGACCAGGCTATTCCAACGGATCTCCGACATTTTGCCTTAAAAAACCTGACTGTTTGGGTCACAGATCAGAACGACAACGCCCCTGTGTTTGTTTCTCAGAGTGCACTGGTTGCTGAATCAACCATGTTTGTTGGCTCAGTTCTCACCAAGGTGGTGGCCCTTGACCCCGATGAGGGGATAAATGGAGAAGTTGAGTATGAATTAGTGAGTGGCGACCTTGATACTTTTATTGTAGACCGCTACACTGGGGACATTCGAGTGGTGTCCCCTCTGCTGCCCTCACGATTGGTCTACAACCTGACCATGCTGGCTACTGATCGTGGGGCAGACAGGAAGGCCTCCCAGACAGACATGACTGTCATCCTGCAGGGTGGGGATGGTCCTGTGTTCTCCCAGCCCAGGTACGTCGCTGCTCTGAGGGAAGATCAGCCCCCAGGCACAAGTGTCATCTCTGTGGATGCCTCTAGCCCACGTGGTGCTGGCACCCAGGTAGAGTTCTACATCGTGTCAGTGCAGAGTGGAGCTCAGCCTGTGGGACGACTCTTCACCGTCGGCCGCTTCACCGGCATCATTGAGACAGCGGCTGAGTTGGACAGGGAACGGGGTTCCCACATCTACCTGGTGGACGTCTACGCCGTGGAAGCCGATACCAGCTTGCCCAGGACGCAGAGAGCCGAGGTGAGTCATACCGTTTCTTTTGCTTTTGTTTTTGTTTTTTTACTTAGGCCTCTGATGGGAGCGGATGGAATAAACCGGATGCCTCTCGGGGAAAAAAAAAAGAAAAAAAATTGTGAAATTTATGTTCCAAAAATACAAACGGTAGACTCAGGCGCAGCGCAGTGGCAAAGCAGTAACCAATGTTACCTGACCCTACTGAGACTGGGGTTCGAGTCTCTGGTACTACGTGTGTGCAGTTTGCATGTCATCGTGGGTTTCCTCAAGGGTCTCTGGTTTACCCCCCACAGTCGACAATCTTGCTGAGGTGAACTGCAAACTGCCCGTAGGCGTGAATGGTGTGTGTGCCCTATGATGAGTTGGCACCCCATCCTGGATTATTCACTGCCTTGCAATCCTGCATAGGACAAGCGGCATAGAAAGTGGATGGATATGCACTAGGTATCATTTAGTGTTTCAAAGTCCCGTGGAGGTCATTTTTCTAGTCGCCCGGTTTTATTTCTGCCCGGCTTCTCGTAGTGGTGAAGCATTGTTCTGGCGACGAAGCCATTGTTCCAGTTCCCAAAAACGGCCAGGCTCGCACAATGACCGAGTCGTTTGTGTGAATACTCGAGGAAGGGGAAGTGAGCACAGGGCATCCTGTACTTCCCTGGGGCCCTGCTGTTGGAATCCAGTATCCTCTCTTACTGAGCGTAAACTGCATTAGCCTGCATGAGAGGAATCTGAGAAACAGTTTTATTCATCCTGGCCATTAATCATGTTGCACGGCTTTACGGTCTTAAAGCATGATATATGTCGATTAGCGATAGGAGGAAAAGACGCTTTGTGCGCTTCAGTGGATGCTGTATGGTTTTACTCATTTGTGGGCTGTTCTTTGGAACTAAAGGCAGTGATGCGAGCTGGAGGTGCTGTTGAATGGTCTAAAGGGGTCCCTGCGCATAGATTACCGATGAGTTAGGGACATAACAGAAGCCATGAACACTGGGATGTCTTACAAGATCACGTGATGCTTGTGCAGAACCAGAATTCTCATGCTACTGGGGGTGTGATGTGATCAGAATACTGGGGAGATTTGGAGTTTGCTAAGGGTCCCCAGCTCGACACAGGGCATCCTCAACGTTGTGTTCAGTCTTCCCTGTGGGATGAAGGAAATTTTCTGAAGCAGAATTGAGAAATTCTAGACCTGGTTTGTGTGACTGAATCCTTGCCACTGTTCAAATGAAAAACAAATGTGATGTTATATATAAGCATTGGAAAGTTCCTCTTCAAGCTAACATTTTCTGTTATTATAGGTTTGATGGTACATGTTTATAAATTCTTTTTTTTTCAACCATACCCAAATGATATCACTGCTGTTTACTTGAAAATGTGTTTTTAATTATTACATTGAAATTACACAACATTTTTAGAGGTTTTCATAAGCGTGTGTGTGACCACATCTCCAATCCGGCCTTTGTGAAAGCTGGGAAGACAGTTTAGTCCTTTGGTGTTCATAGTACAGTTATGTCAGCATAAAACAAATTAAACCGACCATGCAGCAGTACATTCCCAGTGACAAATAACATTTCTGATTTCAGGCTCAGTATAAAATCTGATTTCGGTCTTGTCTGAATGGGCCTTAAGGTGAGAAACTTCTCAGGATTCTAAGATATTTAGAGCATGATTATCAAATCCAGGCTGAAAGGATGAGTGGGTTGCACTGACTTTCTGTGATTTCGGAAACAATGAGTTTAACCATCCCATGCACTGGTTGTGTGGTGGGGGGCCACTGCTGGTTGCTTGGCACATTTCTACAAAAAGTTTAAATTATTTTGACTGCCTGGGATTTTGCCTCAGAATCATGGGTCAAGTTGTCTGATTTTATGGGCTTATTTCTGCCAGTTTGGACTGGAATTCCGAACTCATTTTATCACGTCCATTGTGGGCAAACGAAATTAAAAGGTATTTTAGAAAAAGATACAGAAATAGTATGAAACCAGTTTGTTTAGGGTTTTTTGTGCTCTTCCCCCTGGAACAGAGTCCGCAATTATCTTAATTACTCATTTTGTGATCGGTTTTAAGTAGGTTTCCTTTTGATTCATGAGAGCGGTGTTTTTGTAGCGGCTGCCTCTGGGAGCTGCGACCAAGGTGTAGCTCTGACCTCGCTTTCTGTCACAGGCTGCAGGAAATGGGAGTAAAATGCATTTTTGTTCTTTTGTGGCCTGTGAGGTTGGCAGGCCGAACCTGCGGTGGATGGGGGGGGCTTAGTGTTCCCAGCGCCACTGGGACTTTACAAAAGGGAGACCAGATGGTCGTGGAGATAAACGTGCCCTGTTATTGTTTGTTTTACTCCGCAAGGTCTGGCGAGTTCTCCAAGGGCGGAGCTAGTCGGCAGAGGGTCCGTCAGTGCCTGCCAAACTTTCTATCAGGAGTTCCTTGTGCCCGGCTGACTGCTCTACACAGCGGAAGCTGCGGGATAAGACAAGATGCCGCTAATGCGAGCAAAAATGGCAAAACAAAACGGCACATGGGTGATGTTCCTGAAGTGGACCGGGTGCCTGTTCAGCTTCAGGGCGCAGTGTCTGCTCTGATGATGCTCTTTCGGAAGCTCTTTCTGAAGCAGTGTAACACACTCATTTTGTCATTTGAAGAAGCTCAAGAGCTGCCAGGGGAATGAAGGTTAGCCATTTTTTAGGCCACATCTTGGAAGTCACGTTGACCGCTTCCCGTAGCTGAACTTCTGTTGGCACCTTGCCTGAACTCCAGTCACTATAGAGCAGGGGTGTCAAACTGCAGTCCTGGGGGGCCGGAGCCCTGTGTAGCTTAGTTCGTTCCCTGTTCCACCACAAATGATTCAACTCAAGAGCTAAGTGGTAATTAGCACAAGTAGTTGAATCTGGTGAGTTAAATGAGGGGAAACCCAAAAATGTGCAGGGCTCCGGCCCCCCAGGACTGGAGTTTGACACGTGCTATAGAGCAACTAAAATGATATCGTTGAAAGACACAATGCCATGATTACATAGGTCACTCAAAATAATCCCAAACAGTTAAACCCCAAACCAGTTGAATCTGTACCAGTCTGCAAATCTATTCATTAATTTGGCAGATGTGAGATGTGGTGATGGATTCTGGCTGGAGATGAGAGACTCAGCCATCTGTTGCCCCCAGTGCAAGTTACTTGGGTCTCCCAAGTAGCCACGGTGTCTGTCGTATGAGTCTCTTTAGAGTCTCCATACATTTGGACCCAGCTCAGGTACCACTGGTCCTGTGTCTGTTCTGGGTGTCTCTCTTTAACAAGAGCTTTATAACGCTCTACTGTGCGAATGTCAATGAAATCCGGCTCTGTAACCCTGACCAGCAGACCAGGGCCTCAGTACTACATGTAAAAACTCCCACAGCCCCAGTTCTGTCCCGATTCTGACAGCTGGCTCCTCTACGTAAAGATCTAACCTGCCCAGGGTCAGCGGTTGAGTGCATCAAGCAATTGACTGATTCTCAACATAAACATGAAACGTGTCCCTCGGAAAATGTGTGCACGTCACCGAGCTCTCAACAGGCTGTGGTGTTAGAATTTCAGTTGCCAGCAGACATCCTTTCTTAAATATCACAGCGGGCCTCCTGGATTTGGTACCCGTGAAGCTGACGAGGTTGCTCCAGAGTAGGAGATGTTAATGTGCATCTATGCTCTTTTGTAAGATGCTCCTCTGCATTTCTGCATTTTTTGCACCTGTATCTTGCGATTTCCACGTAAGTTTCTCAGGATAACAGTGATAAATGACATAAAAATGATCAATAATCCAATAACAATGACCAGATCGCTAAGATGTAATTAGATTAATTTACCCCATTTGATCTTGTTAGTTGTTATAATTAAATTGTAATAGGATGTCTTCTCAGCTATTCTGAATACTTTTAACAGATGATACATTGGCTCTTTGACAGTAATGAGTATTACCAAAGTGGTTTTACCAGTGGTATTATCAAAACTACCATTGAATAAGATCCCAGGTTCTGGGCCTTAGAGAGATCTTTCTCAGCATTCAGTGGAAAGACTTCGTTTCAGCATGTGAAATAAAATTGTTATGGGTACAATTGATATTTCGATTGTTGAGGGAGAGAGATGGATTGGCGATGGTGGTGCAGGACGTAGTGCTACCGTTCGGCAACCAGAGGGTGGCCGGTTCGAGCCCCGGGTCCTCCTGACCCCATCGAAGTGTCGTTGAGCAAGACACTGAACCCCAAATTGCTCCCAGTGAGCTGGTTGGCGCCTTGCATGGCAGCCTCTGCCACCGGTGTGTGAATGTGTGTATGGATGGGTGAATGTGAGACATAACTGTAAAGCGCTTTGAGTGCTCGAAAGAGTAGCAGGAATGCGCTATATAAATGCAATCCATTTACCAATGCAGGTGTTTCTCCGATTTCTTGGCCACCTATATGTGGCATTCTGCCACCGATGTTCTTTATATTTATGCACAAAACCCCAGACATTTGCAGAGCTAATTTATTGAGACTGCAAACTGCCATTTGGTGTCTACAGGTCACATCAGCACTATATAAATTAAGCATGTCTATCATCTTTTATTCAGATCATTTTCTTCATCATCGTGCCCATTGATGCTGCTCAGTAGATGTGACACAATACCAGTGATGGTTGAGCAGAAATCATAGATAATTCATTGTTATTAAATATCACCTAGAAGGCTTTCCCTAACTCTCCCCCTGCTTTGTGTGTGCATGTGTGTCTGTGTGTGTGTGTGTGTGTCTGTCTGTGTGTATGTGTATGTGTCTGTGTGTGTGTGTCTGTCTGTGTGTGTGTGTCTGTGTATGTGTATGTGTCTGTGTGTGTGTGTCTGTGTGTGTGTGTGTGTGTGTGTCTGTGTATGTGTATGTGTCTGTGTGTGTGTGTCTGTCTGTGTGTGTGTGTCTTTCTGTGTGTCTGTGTCTGTGTGTGTGTGTGAGGCCACCATAGGGTTAAGGACCACAGCTGCTTTTGGCCTGAACGCTGCACGTTCCTGTCGTCCCGTAGAAGGTTTTGTTCCATTGTGAAGATGCATTTTTTCCCCCAGCTTGCAGCTTGATTGTCACGCCTCATTAGCAAAGCGTTTTTAGTCTCCTGGGACCCGCGCCCGGGGGGGTCGTGCTGGAGTCTGCGCCGGACCTGCCGGCGAGCTTATGTCTGCACGGCACTGCACGGCACTGCACGGCACTGCGGGGGTGCCGGATAGAGACCACAGTGACAGGGGAGATTCTAGGATTTATTTAAGGTGGAGAACACAAAGGGGAGGTGCATACTGCATACGGAAGGGCCATCATTAGCCAATGATATCTATTGAATTGGTGATTGACATGGCAGGGGTGCTCCGGCAACTAATCAGCTTTCAGGGGCTATCACCCCCCCTTGGCCCCGCCCCTTTCTATGCCCTGGCTGGGTGATTTCGCCAAATGGACACAAAGTTCTCATTTCAGGACTCACAGCTGACACAGCTCAGCCAGTGTCCTGCCCAGAGATGTCAGAAGCGTTTTTACACACGTTAAAAACGCAACTGAAAATGTAGCCAGCAGCCAGCAGGCATTCTCGCCATACCACAAAGCCACCGCAAATGGAAACATGTTCTTATAACCTGTTTTAACACATGTCCAAGATTTTTTTTGTTTGTTTTACACTGTACAGCTGTTCACTGTAGCTGTTCATTTTCTTAACTTATTCTAAGTGTTTGGTTGACATTGTGTGCCCTTTAAGTGGTGTATACAAAAATCAGAATGAGCTTCTTTTATTTTTTATTTTTTGTCTCACACCTTCAGCCTTTTGTTTTCCAGCTATATTTAGCTTTGCTGGAATGCTAAGTCACAACGGCATGTCTACGTTTTCTGGATGGGGATTGAGGAGACGGGAATATAGATGTATGATTAGACTGAGTCAGGATGCATGAAGAGCCAAGAGGCTAAAAATAGACTTGGAATATTTGTCCACATGCAGACCAAAATGCTTCTAACTCCTGCCCCAGGTTTCTAAATGTAAATTTACTACAGTGGGGGAAGGTTTGCAAATGTAAGTTTGTTCTAGAAGTTTGATATTGAAGCAACATTGTTCAGTTGGTTGAAATTTGCCTGTCAGTCTGTTTGCTTTCCTGTTTTCGGTCTATGATGCCAATTTCTGTTAGCAAATGATTAAACACTGCGTTCCCTTTAAGGTATGTAGATGTTCCTTCATTATAGAACCTACAGTGCCTGTGCTGCCTTACCTTGTGGCTGAACTCCAACTACAGGCTACGTTATTACCTTAGTTTTTAAAAGTGAAATTTGGAATTAAAGCTGCACTGATCAGCTGGCTCAACGGAAGGCAGACAGATTAGGAAACTTAAAGAGTGGGGCTGGCATGTCATTTATTGACTTAAATTTTGTCGTAATTGGTGGATTTAAAATGCTAATCTCCTTCGGAAACTTTGATGTGTTCGAGTTGGCCAGCTTGGTGCAGCAGGCCTGTGTTTTTGAAGCAGTTCTCCGGACTGATCCGACCCACCAGAAGCAGGAAGGGAGACTCCCATGGCAAAGATAACTAGGAGCTGGAAAAGACAGCAGAGTGTGGAAGGTAGGAAGCAGGGAAAGAGAATGAGACAGCGAGTGTGAGAGAGCAAGGAGACGGGCGGCATGTGAAGTCTGTGTGTGAGAGGGGAATGGTGTCAGACAGCGAGTGTGAGAGAGCAGGGAGACAGGCGGCGTGTGACGTCTGTGTGTGAGAGAGGAATGGTGTCAGACAGCGAGTGTGAGAGAGCAGGGAGACAGGCGGCGTGTGA
>JAOYFF010000051.1:5624181-5643644 GCA_025773925.1 Cryptomyrus ogoouensis
CGTGTGACGTCTGTGTGTGAGAGAGGAATGGTGTCAGACAGCGAGTGTGAGAGAGCAGGGAGACAGGCGGCGTGTGACGTCTCTCCCCGAGAGAGCAGGGAGACAGGCAGCGTGTGAAGTGTGTGTGTGAGAGGGGAATGGTGTCAGACAGCGAGTGTGAGAGAGCAGGGAGTCAGAGGGGTTAGGGTCAAGACTCTGTGGTGGGCAATTCATGTGTGAAAATGATTCCTCATGCTACTGAACCACTATTTGACGATTTGAGCCTGATGAATCTTGGCTTTCTCACCCTGAAATATGCCCATGACATAAGGAAAGAAAAATTTGTGGTGGATAGAGGGGTAACCTGGCCAATCAGTAGATTCAGGTACTAAGCTGACTTATTGCAGCATAAAATTGCTGAAGTGTAATAATAATCCAGTCATTGGTACTTGCCGATTTAAATTCGAATGGTGACTTTTTTTTTGGCTGGGCAATGTATAAAAAAATATATTATTCAGTTTATCGTTTTGATGCTAGACTGAACACTCCTACATCTGGATACCATCGTCCACAACAAACCGGGTTTGTTTTAATGGGCAGTCAGAACATCAACAGATTCTGTTATAAAACACAGTGTTTCCAAAGTAACCCTGTGTAATCACCAACAGTATTCCTAAGAACAGCGTTTTTTAAACTTTTTTTATTCTGTCTAATGAAAAACATCTGGATGAAATATCATGCAGGGATGTCTGGATCACCTGAGCTCTTTGTGAGACAAGCCTAAGCTTTGCAGATAGAATACTAAAAAAGGTCATTTCAAGACCGTACTCTGGTGTGCAGTTGTTCTACAGAGAGGACAGAGAGTTTATAGATAGCTACAAATGTTATGTTTTGCTAATTAAAATCTGATCCAGGTACAGGTACTTGGGGAACACTGCACCTTCCTTATTCAGTGATGTTTTTTACACTGCATGAAACACTTTTCCGACATGAAACGTTTTGGATGCTGCAGCTACAGTGTCTTTTCCCTAAACCTTCCTAATATGTCATGTAATATGATTCGGTGGTAAGTTGGTAATTCGTTCTATGGTATTTTGTGAAGGTGAACATTAGGATTGTAAGAACGTCAATATCTTTGTAAAGGGCTGGACCATTAGTCGCCACCCTGCGATAAATCCTGGGAAGCCCTGATCAGCTTGTCTGGAGCTGAGTAGCTGATGCAGCCCAACCCAGAATGCTTTCTAAATTCTGTACTGTCGCTTTATCAGAGCATTTTGACACAGTGTTTTTTCCACCTTTTCAAATGAAGTCTGTCTCTCAGTGCACAACATAACACAGCAACTGCAAAACAACACTCAGATGTGGCAGGCAGGTTTCCGTGTAAAACATTTCCCATTAAATGAATAAATGCAATAAAATGTATCGCATAAATCTTTTAAATAAAAGGTGTCATGTGTGGATTTGGCTTTCTTAGCTGGCTCAGCTTCTCCATAGTGACCTCCAATGAAAAATGTATTATTTTATGAAATTAATATATACTTATTATGTCATTTAATACCCGAACTGAGCCAGAGGTCAGCTGGATGAAGGGTTGACCTTCTTAAAGTAATCGTAGCTGGGTCACGGCTTGGCTGCATGGGAGGCCTCCTGGCCTGACTTCTGGGGTCAGGTCCATCAATCCGCATCTTCTTGCCACTGTCCTGTCCAGCTGGGAGAAGCTCAGTTTCCATTCTCTGACTGCTTTCGGCTCTCGGCAAATACCACTTAGTGATGTAATTCTGGACAAACTGCAACACTTTGTCAAGGGTGTGTTCCTCCGATTTAATAGAATAGCTTTGAATGATCCGAGATGTGTCGTTCTCCTACACTAAAAACTTTCTGGAAATGTTCAGTCAGTGATCCCCCTTCATTTATTGTACTAAGTGTGGGTGGATTGTTGGGTGGCACTGTGACCTCGCACCTCCAGGGTCGTGGGAGTGACTCTTGACTCCATCTCTCTATCTCCTCCCCATGTTCATACAGGTTCCCTCCAGGTCTTCAAGTTTCCTCCTTCAGTCTACATAAATAAAGAATCGTGACTGTACATTGCCCTCAGTGTGTGACTGTGTGTGTATGTGTGTAAGCCCCGGTTAAGAACATCCGACTTACACACCACTCATGCTTATGAATGGACTGCCGGAAAGCCTGTTAGATTAAACATTCTCATTAAATGCGACGCTTCGTAATAAGGAATGCGTGCACTACCTTGCGACACTTGTGAAAACATTGTGCGGCTTCAGTGCTTTGTCGGCTTGGGGTACAGTACAGTACAGTATGTAGTAACTTTTATGAATACTGTATAATTACTATTATGACCATGTACTGTATTATCTTTCCAACTTACCTACAAATTCGACTTAAAGACTGTGTACTCAGGGAAAGGATCTCGTTGGTAGTCTGGGGGCAGCCTGTACCGCCGTGTCGCGCCCTGTACTCAGGGAACGGATCTCGTTGGTAGTCTGGGGGCAGCCTGTACCGCCGTGTCGCGCCCTGTACTCAGGGAACGGATCTCGTTGGTAGTCTGGGGGCAGCCTGTACATCCTGGGCCTGTCTCTGGGCTCATCACGACTCCGCACTGGATCAGCGCTTATGGAAAAGGGAGGGAGTTCTGATTGTCAGGCTCCAAGTCAGTATGACCTAGCTGTCCTCTGCTAGCTATACTGTACTAGCTATACTCTACTTATTATACTTTGCTAGCCGTAGTTCTCTCCCCTTTTGTGCTTCCCATCCTGTGGTCCTTTAAGACGCTGCAGTACTGTGCCCTGGACTCCAAGCCGCCACAGCCGATGGTTTCTTCATGTCTGCTTGGCACTGCTGGCCGGCTGGGGATTGAGTCAGACAAACAGAATAGCCGGTTATTGAAAGCATGTTGCACACATTACCACCCGCGGCCGGCCGAGAAGGGGCAGACTTCCTGAACTGAATGCATTTATGAGAGACTGGCCCGCACTGTAGTGCATGATGGGAAACGTTTCCCTGGTTGACCCCCTGGGTGACCCCCCCGTGACCTGTGAAGCGTAGCCACAGTCCCTACGCATACTCCCAAGGTGAAAAGTGAAAAACTCATCACATCTCAATGAAATGTGTCCTCTGCATTTAACCCATATGTGACATAGCAGGGGGCAGCTAATTCAGCGCCCGGGGAGCAGTGCTTGGGGGCGGTACCTTGCTGGTCAGGGATTCAAACCAGCATCCTTTTGCTCACATGTGTAACCATTGCCGACCTGCCCCCCCCCCAAAGCAGTGGCTAGCATCTCCCATCGTCCGGAACAGACTGGTCTCGCACGCTGACCCCGGATGGTGTGTGTACCAGTCATTTCTCCAGGATCGTGCTCTCCTGTTCTCATTCTTGTTCGAAAGCTAACCTTGTGGTGAATTTCATTGTTTAAAGCAGTATTTGAAGGGGGGGGGGACGTAACATTTTGTTGGTATTGAGTTGCTTACCCTCAGACGCGCAGTGTAATTGATCCAGCTTCCAAATGGCTACTGTACAGTTTTCATACGCGTTTCCGTCTCACATGAATTCCTTCAGCTGACTAATTAAAACCAACCTACAGCAGACCAGTATCATTATGGGTTTTTCTTATTCTTGTTGTTATTTGATTGTTTGTATTAGAAGAATTTGTGTCCACATGATTTCAGAATTAAAAAAAACACCTTCAGGTTCACGATGATAAACAAAATACAGATCAGAAAGCCGAGTTTGAGCGTCTTCTCCGTGTCTGACGTTAACTCCTCAGGCATCACGTCGGAAAGTCGTTTACAAACACTCGGATCGTGCATATCTTCAAAGGTCATCAGATTGTACCCCCCCGCTTGTTACATTTGCCTTGCCTGTCATCTGGACTACATTATCAATCTGTAGTTTGATCTGCTAACTGAGAAATGACCTGCCTGAAGCCTGCGTCGAGGTTAGCTTCCAAGTTAAATATGTGGCGGTTCTTTGCATGAGGATAAACCGGTCCGTACAGCATACACCGTTATCTTCGTGAGAAAAACATCACAGAGATCAGACCCGTGGAATGTTTGCTACAGATCAGCTGGGATCGACTGCTCTGTGTTAGCTGTTTACACACGCAGCTGCGTTTCCAGGAATAAGAGTTAAAAAAAAGTATAATTTTAGAAGCGCTTCATATTCCCTTTAAACAATCCATTTATTTTCTGCAACCGTTTATCCAGTGTAGGGTTGTGGCGATGCTGGAGCCTATCTTGGGACTGTCTGCAGGCTGGCTCAGCTCTTCAGAGGGTGCACTTTCTCAATAAGGGAAATTTAAAGGCATCTATCCGCCTAAACTGCACGTCTCTGTAGAAGGAAACGGAATTTCCCCCATTTTAAATAATCTTTACAAAAACTATATATTTTATTGTACTTATTTCACATTTTATTTAATATCACAAACTAAAGTGGAACATCCTCTTTACTTTCAAGAGCAGTTTTTAGGCACGTTTTGAAAAATGTAAGGCCACGTCTTACTTGACGTCCGTGTCGGTGAAAAGTGAAAAACTGTTATCACACCTCAACGAAATGTGTCCTCTGCATTTAACCCATATGTGACGTAGCAGGGGACAGCTAATTCAGCGCCCGGGGAGCAGTGTCGTTTGAGTAAGTGCCGTGTCTTACTTAGAGGCTGGATATTTTCTTTTATTTTATGAAGATTTATGGTAATATAATATAATATGCCTCATCTATTAAACGATCATGGAAGTATGTATGGGAGGGTTGATATATTGTTGTTCAGAGGCCTTGGCTGTTTGCTGCGACCTGTGAAAATATAGCAAAGCTGTTTAATGGTGACATAAGTTCCTCTCGGTAAATAACATCCACACTCATCCACACTTACAATTAAAAAGAATGAAACGTAGCATCATCTGATAAGACAGAGGAAGTTCCTGTGCGGCCTTACAGTGGCTGCTGTGCCCATGTGCTGTCAAACTTTCATTTTTCGAGGTATTACTTTTATTAATGAACATAATACAAGAGGCCATCTTTTTAGACCTGCCATCCACAAGCCTTTATTGTAAGTAATGCCCTTAGCAGATTGTTAAGCTTTCGGGGAATGTTTCAGAAGGCTAGCCCAGGCGCTGATGCATTGTCGCTCGCTGATTAGTGACACTTTAATAAAGTCATTGGAGGGTCGGTGGGATGAATTTCCCACCTTTTTAGCCGTTTCTATGGTCACGGGCAAAATAACCTTCATTCGGGCCTTTATGCTATTATTTAGATGCAAATCTTCAGGCTGACTTGGGGGTTCCCTCCGATAGCTGTGGCAGACGGCTTTCTGTAAAAACGTGGCCCTCCGCTTCCTTCTGTTTTCTCGATTTGACAGCGATTCACTAAATCGGCCCTTAAGACACTGACAAGATGTTGGCAAAACGTCTGTCTCCCCCCGTGGTTCTTTACGGACGAGCCAATGCAGACAAAGACCTTCCTCCATTCCGCTTGACCGGATCAGCTGAAGCTAGTCTTTGGGGCGAACGCTTTTTTAAAAAACATTCTCTGCATTCTCTTGCCCTTCTGACTGCAACACTGAGAAGGAAACAACAAATGTGTTGAATCCGCTACGCTGAAGTTGTTCCTTCAGTGGCTACGTGCTGCTTCTTGTCCCCAAATTCCCACAGCGAGGTGCAGCAGTGGGCACTGGGCCGTCACAAGCTGCGCTGCGTAATGCGGACAGCAGCATCGCCAAACCACACCTTCACGGCTAAAGAAAAGGACACAAAGTGGCGAATCGAATCGAGGTTTCCTGCACCCCCCCGTTTCCATTAGTCTTCTCTTGCCCCCCAATTCCTCAGTTTCCTCCAGGTCAACCTGCATCCAGGAATCCAGCGCCGTGGAAGTTTCTGCAGCTGTTATCTGTCATGGTGCTTTGCGGCTAAGTGCTGGCCTTCTCAGAGACGGGCCTTTAGGGATGCCAGTCTGGACCCTGATGTACTTATCAGGCCGCTCTCCCAGGAATGTTGTTCTTAGATAAGGAGCTAAGCACACGCGGGGCCTGGAGGCTGTGAAGTGAAGCCTAAAGCAGGCGTTTGGCCGCTCTGCTGCTCCGCCACACAGTTCAGAGGGATTTCTCAGAAGCCCCCTGTCCGCCATCTTCCTGGCACCACTTAAGCGCCTTCTTGACCCCAACGTCACTCTACTGTTTGACTCGCGGATATTCAAGCTGATTGATCCCAGTGTGATGAGTCCCTCCTGATATTATCGGTACTGCTGGACCCGTCTTTCTGATCAGTCTGTGACAGTGCTGGTTGGCCCTTCCTACCCTAATCATGCAGTTTTACTTGTATTATGAAATTGCTTCTTAACGCCATTGCCATCATACTGTTTGTTCTGACTCTGGTCATTCCGTCTGACCCAATTATGATCGTACAGTGTGATTGCAATCTGATCAGTGTATTTGACCCAGTTGTGGTCATTTTGTTTTATTCCACTGTAATTTAGCTATTTGATTCTACTGTTTTTGATGTTTCACCCTATTATGATCATTATCATAACTATAATTATTATTGTAAATTTGACACTATTGTACGTAGACCTGCTAAATAACCACATTGCAGTTTTTTTCTTTAGATGCAGATTGACCGTACCATATGGCCACAACATCACCATGCTGTTTAACCGCATTGCAGTTCATAGGCCTTATACTCATTTGTGACCGTGCTTTTCAACCGCACTGCGGTTTGGCCATTTGACAATACAGTGAAAGTGCCATTTGATCCCATTTGCTCTCAGGCAAAAAAAAACAAAAAAAAGACAATAAGATTGTCTCCCGGTAACTTATTACCTCAGTGTCTGTTAGGAGACTAGAGACAAGGCTAGGAGCCTTTACCTGCCACCAATGCACCATCAAAGAATGACGCCACCAGACATCAGCTACATACAATAATAGATCCCATTCTAATTCTCCTGATCCAGAGGTCTGAAGATAATTCCTTCACATACCCTTGTCTGTTTAAGGACAGCCAGCTTGTAGAATCTTCCATACTGCCTCTCTGTCGGTCTCAAACATTCATAAATCCCAAAAGCATCTGACAAATTCAATGATTAGTGATAGTTATGATAATTTGGTAAATAAATGTTGTTGGTTTGCCTTTGATTACTGAGATGCTCTTGCTGCGGCCAGTTGTGGTGATGAATACCTCTTCAGTGAAATGCTTCGGTTACCTTCTGCAATTCATTTTCTCCACAGTGCATATCACTGTGGGTGAAGTTCGGGTGTAGCGTTTGTTAGGGGATGGCCCTGATTTTGACCACTGTCGCCAGTTTTCCCTCATTTTCCCACATTTTGCTTTGCCTTTCAAGCATTTGCTTGGAGTCTGAATGACGGAATGCGATCCAGTTAGCGAGTCATGCTGACCACAGCCACAGGGTGGATGGGGACCAATCAGATCTTCTCGTGCGGGTAAAGCAGTCACATGGCGGTCTGTGTCAGGGTAGAAGGATCCTTGCCATACACTTACAGTACTCGGCAAACAAATTACTTTTTTGGGGGTTGATTTATTTTCTGTTTTTCATTAGTTGTCTCTAAACAAATTTTGCAGATTCTATTTTTTTTTCTATTTCTTTGAGCTCTTAATTTTAAGTACTGGCCATGTCGGAAATAGACGCATCAAGCGTAATGTTGCCTGTTTTTTCCAGTCAGAGAGCAAGCCATTACGGATATATGGCTCTGAAAGTTTTTATTTGGAAAAAGCCAGAACTCAACGCATATAGTTTTCGCATTAAACCCTTGAGCTTGATATCCATATAGTATCAAAATCATTTTCTTAATTCGAAACAAATGCAAATTTTTGATGTGGAGTGATGAAGGAGTCGACACAGACTTTCCTGGAGTCCCGGTGAGGTCGGGATGTCTCCGTGTTTTCACATTTCTCATGACCTCAGAGCCAGGTGGGCGGGGCTTGACGGACACGTGCCCATCCTGACTCATACAGCCTGCCCAGAGGAAGGGTCACATTCATGCCTGGTGCATGGCCTGGCTGTCCCTGGCAGCAATCTCCACAGTCTGACGGGTAGCTGCCAGCCATTTCCCTCGTTAAACTTGGAGGAGGAAAGAGAAAAAACTGGTCTTGGATCCCATGTGTGTTTATACCATTAGCAGCTTTTGCGGTTGTCGTCCGCCATCCTGGTCGCTCTGCCCCTGACGTCATTTAAGAAGGCTGCAAACACTGTAGTAAATGGTGGAAACTGATGATGTCTTCCAGAAGCATGCAACAAAAAAATAGAACGAAAACCCTGGTATACAGGTGGATCCTTAACTCAGAGTTTCCCTTCCCGCTTGTGGCGGTAAATTGTGATGACTCAGCATCCAGGGTTTACCCTGGTTTGTGTCCGTAGGATCTCAGAATAGACTCTGGATCACTACATGCCTAATGGATGGATGAGTGTTGGTCTTTACCGTTCTTGCATCCTGGGTTTTGAGTGTGAAAGTACAAAAGCTTATAGTTCATTTTGACCTCTTCAGTCACTGGAGAATTTAATTACTGACCTTCATTGCTCATCAGTAAGTGTTTCCAGTGGATTACTGGGGCATAAGCTGGTTCACCGGCGGGGTGTCGCAATCCAGATGTCAGACCCCTGCTGTAGTGTTTTAACTGATCCTCATCCACTTCAGGCTGCCTTCTGGTGGTTGACATGCTACTGGTTGCTGGTTAACAAACACAACTCAAGCTAACCCTCCACAAGAAGACCACAGTATGGACGAAAACGCTTGACAACAATGGGACTTAATCCATCACGATGTTTGAACGTGATCAGCATGATTGATGCTGTTTAAATCCTGCTGGATTTCACGGCGACGGGGTTTTTACTTGAATTCCCCGAGTATGATTCCGGAGTAGATCTGCATGCAGCAGCATGGAGGAGAGGGGGCTTCACAGCTGGAGAAGGTGGCCAGTGAGTTAATGATGTCAGTCTGCTGTTATGTTCTTTAGTTTCTCCTTGCTGAACTCCTTTACTCCTCCTGTTCATGTGCTCTTGGTAAAGCCAGAATAACTTCGTTTGGAAAAGCACAAATAAAGTAGGGCTTGTAAAATCCGAAGGGTAGCTGCCAGTATTGAAAAGAGCCATAAAGGTGTATGAAAATACCATAAAAGCTCAGGCCCTCGATGCTGTAAAAGTGGACAGGCCGTGTCTGGCAGCTTGGTTTCATAGTGGATTTGGTGTTTCTATTGGTAGTCTACAAGTAGTCTACTGCTAGTCTTCTGGTAGTCTTCGAGAGGTCTTCTCTGCATGTTAGGTATCCTGGTGGTCCAGGAAGTGCTGCTACTCTCCCTGTTGCTGGACTTTTTCAATGTTAATGTAAGAGCTACCTTCTGAAGGGGAAACACCTGGGGTTGTCTGAAGCCCTGGTCTGACTCGCCTTTCTTCCAGTTGTTTCCACAGTCACTCTAAAACGGCTGAATAGCAGCAGTACCTGTAAGCTACAAATGGCCAGAAGGACCCATAAACGAGGCTGGTCTGCCCTGTATGTGACACAGGTGATCGCCTACACTGCCATTTGTTTAGGGGGGGCGCTGATGAGCGAGTGAAAAACAGCAGAAGAAATAACTCTGACTGCATTCCACAACATAAGTTTACACTAGTTTTAATTCCTCTTTATTTTTCTTCTTAATAGACGCTATGTAGCTAGTTTGCAGTCAGGTTCCCTGTGTTACTGAGATGTTTTTAAATAGATATGAGCTGACAAAGCTTTTTTTTTGCTCTGGAGGGTGGGGGGGGGTTGTACCAAAATTATCACCTAGGATGCTGGAACCCAGGGCCAGCTCTGCTCATAACTTACTTAAGTGCGGTTTTTGTTATATTCATTTTTATGCCTTAATAAGTGCATAGAATTTCATCGAGATAAATGATTTTGTTATGATTATGGCTTTCTTATATGCAACACAACGTGTGTAGAGTCATTTAATTTTGGGTTGTGTAAGAGGACACTTCCTTAGGTAATGGTCACCTGGTGAGTTCAGAGGGAGGCCTGATCTTTAATGCGCTCTGCAGGATCCGGAGCAGAGCGGCATCTCGTTCTCTTCCTGCCGATTACCGTGCATGATGGTAATGCAGTGCAGAGGTAACGGGCTCCAGCAGTGAGTCATCCCACTGCGTATCAGCGGCTCCTCACTCCACACTGGAATCCTATAATCTCCAGCACTGGTCCAGGGCCAGATCCTAATGGGATCGTCTTTGGAGCTTGGTATTTATCATCCATTATACTTGAGGGTATTTACATGCCTCACGGCTGGAATATCTCCTAAAACAAATAAATAAATAAAAAATACAAGAAAATCATGTGTTTCTTGTTCTGTGGGTTGTCTCATGCTGTAGGGTCTGCAGGGCGTTTGTGGGGCTGCATGGGCTCTCGTTACCTTAATGAGGATGGAAGTGCTGATGAACCTCTCAGCTTCCAGCAAGGCACTGGAACACAACATTACCCTATGGCATTTTCTTCAAGGGGGGGGGGGGGGCGTTGTTCAGAATGGCTTACAAACAGATATTCCATTCTGGGTGAATATCACAGCTGGAAAGTAAGCTTTTCTAATGAGCTTTTTGGAGAACGTATACTATCGCTTTGTTCGGCTCGTTCTTTGTGCGTCGGGGTAAAGTAAATGGGGCTTTATTTGTGCGCTACAATAGCTGTCCAGACCTTTTGTACCTTTAAGAGCTGTGGGCTTTCTGTGGTTCTGGAGGCAATTGACCTCTTTTACCCAGGGGCTGTTTACCACGACAGGAAAGGACCTGCCCCACCGTTACGGTGACACGAGTGGCTCATGGAGCTGCTGGGGTGAGATTAGCTCTAGGGGACCCTTCACTCCACCTCGTAGAAGGTTTACAAGGGGTCCTTCACCCCCCCCCCCAACAGGGTCAGCACGCCCTTTGCATTCCTCCAGTGCTGCTAGTAGCACTTTTCATGCATCATGTGACTTACACTACAACCCAGCGGGGGGTGGGGGGCAGGTCACAATGCCTTTTGGCCCCAGAAAGAACCTTAAATTCCCCAAACGGTTCCTGCTATGTACAACCAACAACAACAGGAAGGTTGCCTGAGACAGCAGTTTTTCCTTTTTCTTTCTGCGACCTTGTTCTCGGAGCCGAACAGGTCACCCCGCGTCTCCTTATCACAAGTCGCTTTGTTTACAGTGGAAGAGGCCGGTAGGAAAGCCCACTCGGGACAAACTGGGCCATGGAGTCACAATGCCAGGTATCATGGATCATTAGGAGAGTCTCCAGGCCGGAGCTGAGCTGGCAGAAATATGAGGCCCTACAGTCTCCATATTCGCCTGCCAAGTTTTAATTGGTATCAGTTTTACTTGCAGGACCCCGTTTGTTTTAATGGCAGAAATCATGTGCATCATTCTGTGTGAATTAAACGTATGTTTATTACCTTCACTGGTGTTTTGCTGGGGCGGGATGGTGACGCAGTGTTTGGCGCTGCTGCCTCCCAGGGAGAAGGTCTGGGTTCGGTCCGGAACCTTTCTGTGTGGAGCTCGCAGGCTCCCCCCGTGTTCCCGTGGGTTTCCACCAGGGGCCAAAACCGTGCAGGGCAGGTTGATTGGTGAGTCTAAATTGGCCCTGTAGTTGGCTTAAATTTGCTTTTTAAAGTACTGCAGAATCTTTAGTTTGGTTTTTAAATGAACAGACTGGAAAGTTGTGAATATCTGGAAAATTGATTATAATGCATTTATTTTAGCATTAAATTTCACTTTAGAGTTAACATTTTTAGTGACTCTAATTTAGAATAAATAAATATAAGAAGTTTTTCTTCTTCCTTTTTTTTCCCAGTAAGGCTAATTTGCAGACAGTAGTACGAGATTCTTTCTATCCTGGAAGCAATTAAAATATTTCTTCTCTACAAAATAAAAAGATGTGCCGCTCCAATATAGACCAAAAACGTGCATTTTCAGGAAATTACTGCTGGTTTGTAACTAGTAGAAAAAGTAGGGGCCTTAAGACTTGAAAATTTACAAGGACTTTAATTGAATAGGTGTGCAGAACATGTTCTTGTTGCTAACAATGAAATCATTTTAAGATGTTTAATTCCTCTACTAGCTCAGTGCCACTTTGAATTCCATGCATTCTGTTATGATGCCCCTCTGGTCCTTGAATTGGTTCTCATGCTTACACTTGTACCTGGGCATTTACTGGAAGTACGGCCTTGCTGTACTTAAGCCTAGTCGACTCCTTGACAGCACGTATGTTTGTAAAGTGTTAATCAAAGAAATGCGACGTCAATGCTGCATGCTGCACAATTCCTTCGATTTTCTTAGTCTTTAAGTGAAGCCCAAAGGAAGCCTAGGATCTGCTTCCAGGATAACACTTAGTTACATACAAAGAGCCTTCAGAAGTTCTGTAGGGTCACAGGAAGTTTATCTTCGTGCATCACAGAACGGAGAGCAGGCATGTAAAAGATGGACCTGTTTATGGTTTTCAATGCAGATTCGCAAATCGCCTGACAAAATGGTTTCCAGGTTGTTGTCGTGCTTTTTTTTCTTGCCTCCTTTTCTGGAACGGGCTCATCTCCAGAAAAGCTGTGCAGTGATCCCGCGCAGAGAGAGTCCATGTGAACGGCACATTTCCCGCGTTGCCAGCGGAGCACGGGTGCGTCACGACAGGTGTGATTTCCGCCATGACCCGGCCCACAACTTGTGGCTTCCGTCGCTCTGCTTTAAACCTCAGCACAATGGGTTCCAGGGCAGACCGGTCCCTCAGACCCTAAATCCAGGGCATCTACAGCCCCAGATGCTGCCTGGGACAGAGGCTTTCTAGCCGTGGTTAGGCATAATCAGCATCGTTCTGCGGTGAGTGTGTTTTAAATCTGGCCGGCGCCTCATGCAGGCCTGTCTGTTGCACGCTGGTCCGTGGTTACCATCCTGTGGAGATTTTATATTCCCCCGCTCTGGCCCAGCCTTTGGCTGAACAGGGGATCTTCACACCGACTGCCTCAGATGTTATCTGGCATGTGTGAGATGCGTGTGGCTGTATATTCAGTATATCGGCTTAAACAGCAGTATTCTGACGTGTAATCGTGTACCAGGCTCTCAGGATACATTCATGCGGTCCAAACGATCGCCGTGTGTAAAGTAGTATGTGACCTCAGAGGTACTGTGGTTCCGAAAATGTCAAAATTCCCTGTGTTTAGAAAAAACGGCTCTGCTGATTAAAAACATACAACTATTGTTTCAAACAACATTCCTTTTCTTGAAGTAGGGCGAGTTGTTGCAGACCTACACAAATCTGGGTATTTCCCAAAGTTATATTTGTGAAAGTGGGCAGAGGTGGCAGTTATGCTCACAACTAAAAATCTTACAATGCCCCCCCCCCCAGTTCTCACCTCATAACTGAAATGGTTACTGCTCACTAAAATTCAAGAGTCCTGTGCCTTTGCAGACACGTGAAAAGCAGTCTGGATAGAATTTATTGTTTTTACTTTTGCTCTTGGTGTTAAAGGTTTGGCAAAATGTCATGTCTGATTTGGTTGTTATGGGTGTGTGTGCCCTGTGATGGACTGGCATCCTGTCCAGGGTGTACCCCAGCCCTGTGCCCTGTGATGGACTGGCATCCTGTCCAGGGTGTTCCCCAGCTCTGTCCCCTGTGATGGACTGGCATTCTGTCCAGGGTGTTCCCCAGCTCTGTCCCCTGTGATGGACTGGCATTCTGTTCAGGGTGTACCCCTGCCCTGTGCCCTGTGATGGACTGGCATCCCATCTAGGGTGTACCCCAGCCCCGTGCCCTGTGATGGATGGATGGGTAAAGCAGTGAATTCACTAGGAAGGGTCAGGCTGTCAGTTTGTCACTCTTGTTTGTTGACAATTCAATGATTAAAGCAAAAAAAATAAAAAATACAAAGGATCCTGTTAGTTCTGGCAATATTTCCTGTTATGACTTGACTCTGAACTCATTGTAGTGGCTCTGCTGCTTTTCCTGAGCAGGGAATGTGTTGTAGATGTTTCAGTGTAATAGTTAGTATTACTTCATATGTGCCTGAGTAATGGATGAGTAATTCATGGAGCTGGAAACAGCCTCAGCAGGAAAGCCATCGGTACGGCCCAGGCTATGTTGTATTGTGATGTTCGGAATGTATGGCTTGTTGTTTTAACGGCTAGGAACAATCCAGCATTCCGATCCCCCCAGCGGTGACGCCGGCTCATAAACAGAAGAGCAAATAAAGCCAGCCAGCCACGGCTGGCCAATGAGGAGGTCAGACGTTAGATCTCAAGTCCTTCCTAACCCAAACCCAGCCCTAACCCTAACCCTAACCCGTCCCTAGTGTTAGAAAAAAAGAAAGAGAGATTTTCCCCGCAGTTTTTCCACTGGCTCACTAAATGTGGCTTTTATGATATTTTTGCCACTGAAAATGAGGGTATGGAAAGAAGTTGGGCCTTTGTTTGCTGACATCTGGGACTATTAGGACAATGAGGGAACTAAGCCCCGGTTCTACCTTTTGGTCTGGAAAGGATCGCAGTGTCTTACTGTGCGATGTAAAGTGATATCATATGATGGGGGAATTCTAGCCTCCTGCCAATTTCTATTATGTTGGAGCTGCTGGTGGTGTCTGGTCTTAAGTATGGCTCTTAGGACTGTGACACGCGCCTTTCCCAGTGGCTGATACACTCAGGTTACTCACCACCTGTAATGTCCTCCAGAATTTTCCGATATTGTGAATAATGGAGTGGGGTGAGTCTATATGTGCAATTTTTGCTCTGACTGTGAGATGGATCCCTGGGTGGATGGATGGCAGATTCATGGATGGATGGAATATTAACCGCCAGCTAATACTTCTGAAGCATATGTGGGATCTATGTAACAAATAAAGATTGAAACACTCCTGGTAACTGGAAATCACGGTTTCATTTGTTAAAACGGTTGTACTTTGATAGAACACAAGTCATAGATAAAAATGTACTGTAGGCTGGTTGGTTATTGAACGATCTTAGAAATGATGCTACTGGCCCTGAGCAGTTTGTTCTGCTCATTATACTTTTAGGAGGCTTGTGGGAGTTTTATTTACGCAAAGATGTTCTGAGGGCAGAAGGAAGAACGATTGGTTCAGGGAGATCAGATTGTATAGAAGGTCCAAGACATCTGATTGGTTAGTCCCACCTTCTTTAGTTACTTGGACCCACCTCCTATATATGATTGGTTATCTTTCTGAACCAATCATTCATCCTTCTATCCTCAGAACATCTTTGTGTAAGTAAAACTCCCATGAGCTTTTAGGAGTCACTGAAAGGGCAGTGTCAGGCAGGACATCAACCAGCAGCCTGACTCTAACCGCCTTTGACTCTCGACGGGAGGGAAACCCTTCACTGGAATAGCTTTCGGTTGTTCCTGCCAAACAAACGGGCCTCATCAGGGCTGCGTCCACTCCCTCGCCTCTCTGCTGACTGGCTCGGTTTACGAAGGGATCACATGTGCACCTTTAAACCCTCCAGCAGCCCTGCTCAGTCCCTGTTACTCCGGAGGCATCAGACTCAGTGACGTCCGCTGACTTTTTTACTGGCCTCTTTGGCCAGTTTTGGGCTCAGGTCGCTAA
This sequence comes from Cryptomyrus ogoouensis, assembly GCA_025773925.1. Classification (NCBI taxonomy): domain Eukaryota; kingdom Metazoa; phylum Chordata; class Actinopteri; order Osteoglossiformes; family Mormyridae; genus Cryptomyrus; species Cryptomyrus ogoouensis. The sequence continues at coordinate 5,639,721 of JAOYFF010000051.1, forward strand.
GCTGGTTTATCCCAAACACACGTAGATTGTTTTGGTTTTTACCATGTTTTTGTGGGTGTCGGTCCAGTAATTGCCACATGGACCCAATCAGCAACCCGCTCTGTATGTTTATATACACTGTTTTTTGCTCACATCTCTCATACCACACGCCACTCTATTAAGTCCCATTGACCATGAAAGAACACAGTTAAGGCTTTAAGGTGACATCAAATGTCACCTAATTTATGAAAAATTATAAACGTTAAAAAACTCTTTTTTTCCCTAGATCTCAGGAGGATTTATAAAGTCAGTAACATTTTACTTGAGGAGGCACAAGTAACTTAGTTACGACTCAAGAAGAAATCATGAGCAAATATAGCAATTGGATGAAATACGAAGTCATGATTGATTAATGATGAACAAACATGGGATCAGTACATAACTAACGCTTATTTACTGGTAAATTAATACAGTAAGTAAGTCCACTCCATTACCCCTTAGTGTTAAATCTGAAATCTTTGGTGGTATATTCTTTGGTCGCCTTCCTTCAGAGGGTTAGGGAATCACTTTCAGTTTCCCTCTTGTCATTGTGGGTGTCTTCTCTGTTTTTGATTCCCGTCCCAAATCTCTGTGTAGGAATTTGTCACAAACTCACATGAAAAAAGCAGGCAGGTCTTTGCAGGGTAACACTGGGAATGTTTGGACGATGTAGTTTTCCAAAGCTTATCTGATCGTCTATGAAGAAGGTTAGTGTTTCATTGAGAAGAACCTCAGGCAAAAACTAACAGTGTTTGTTTGCTTTCATAAAAACTTTTGAATTAACATGATTGACCTTGAGGGCCACAGTTTTTCGGTCTGAATTTGGCTCTGTTTGTTGTGATACCTACATTAGCACCAGCCTTTTGCTGGTCCGTCACGAACACGTGTTGGTTTAGAGGATTCGTCTTGGGAAGACATGCTGACAGAGGTGAGGGAAGCTTCCGCTATGTTAAATTGTATTTATGATCTACTGGATCTGAGGATTCTGAAGATTTCTCTCCCCAGGCCAAACAGTTTAACCATGGCTGTGTTTCAAGCAGGGGGTCTGGAATAGAGAAGCGCTAAACGACAGAACCACCCATCTCCTATGGTGGCCTGCAAGGACCATTAGAGGTGTCAGGGCAAAAGGAGAAAGTAAGAAATGGCTCTGTTATCAATGAGGGCGCGAGCGTTAAAAAGAAGAGTGAATGATGACCTCTGACCCCACAAATCATCTCATTCAAAAGCAGCATGGATTTTCATTGGTTTCTGACTAACTACAAGTGAAAACAGCACTGCAGTCTTTAGAAAATATTCTGGATTGTTTCTGTCACTTAGGACTCATTAATGGGTTTATGTGCAGAAAATTGTTTGCCAAGGGTTCTGCATTAAAACTGAGATGGATGTTTTTTTTAGAATGAAACGGTAGTTAGAACTTCCATAGGGCTTCTATAAAGTTCCTTTATGTATCCTGGAATGCTTATAGGGAAAAGTTTAACGATTTCTTAAGAGCATGTGTGTAGCTAATCATCATGACAACATAGTCAAAAGATTCTTACCCCTAGCCATTTTTTAAAATACTTTAACTTTCATAATTTAGATGAAAATTATTCCAGGGATGCAGAAACAGTTCCATAAAGAAACAAGAATTTTATTGGTCAGTTATTTTCTTGTGAATGTACGCACCAGACAAGGATTTCAGTCCAGCAGTGTCCATTTCTGATTAGCTTGATAGTAGAATTCTTTTAATATCTACCAGACGCACACAGAACATTCTAGTATATTTTTATACTGCAAAATTTAATAAACGAAAATCAAACTGCAACTGTTGAAAAATCTGTGTACTTCTAGTTTTTAAAGATTGAGAGTTTTTATCCCTTTAATAATAATAAAAAAAACTTTATTCTGCTTTACATTAAATCAAGATTTTCTCTTTGCCCATTTCCTGCCAGAAGTTTCTTGTCAAGCCTCAAATTAACGACGTAGGTGCACGTGTAAAATGAGCAATAGCTGCAATTCTGAAAAAATTAAATAAAATCCAACAGAGACTTTTGGATTTAACACCGGCCGCAAGAATGTGTTGATTGAAGCTGAATTTGACCCATGTCTCCTCCAGATCACTCCCACTACACTCACAAGTTCCACAGTTTCAGATTTGCAGAATTAAAATTTGAGTTAGTTTCTGAACAGATACTCTTATGCGGGATCATTTTCAGTTTCCAGTTTTTCACATTCTTTTTAGTATCATTTTACAGCTGTGTAGCTTAAGCTGGCTGTGTGGCTCTGTGGGTTTGGGTTGCGTGCCCCTGGATTCTATGCCTGATGATCGGAAGGTTGTTAGATCAAATCCCGTGGCTGGCAGAGTGACGTCGCCGTTGGGCCTTTAACAAGGCGATTAGCCCCGTTTAAGCCAGACGCCGTCTGATCCTCACTGGTACCTGCCGTCTGATCCTCACTGGTACCTGCCGTCTGACCCTCACGGGTACCTGCCGTCTGATCCTCACTGGTACCTGCCATCTGATCCTCACGGGTATTTCGCTTTGGAAAACAGCATCTCCATAAATAAATGTTTAAAAAAGGGAAGCTTTTGGCTTTTTAACCAGCAATATTTTGTCCTGTAACAGGCAGACTATCCGGTTTGCACTGCAGACTCTAACTGTCCATACTGAATATGCATGGTAAATGCATAATTAACCTAATAGCCCATAATAGTTTGAACTATTTTCTTTTGTGAAAAGTACCACATTCACATTAAATAAAGGCACTGATAGTTTACTTTTTGTCAGTCATTAGACTGCGCAGTGAACCGAATGTGTGCGATATTATTAGGAACACACAAATAGACTTTTCATGCACACTTTACTGGATATGTGAGCCATCATGTTTGCTGCTTTCCCAGGTGCCTCATTCACCTTCGTGCTCCTCAGATGCACCAGCATGACAGGATAAAGTGCCTCTATCAGGTAGATTATAGGCACCATCCCGAGGTGGTGGTTTGTCACTGCGCACCAACCCCCTGTCCTGAATGCAGGGTTCATCCAGAACATCAGGAAATGAGGGAACGGGGAAGGGATCCCAAGCTGTCGATGTCAAGGACAGATTGTCCGAGGTCGTCCTCGTGCATTCAGAAGCCACACATGACTGGGCTGCCCGGATGCGTCACAAGCCTGGGGGTACCAGGCTGGGGCCCCCAGTGATTTGTTTACCTCAGATGTTTTAAAAACTATGCTCTGTTTGAGAATATTCCGCGCATCACCACCGTTCTAGTCCAAGGCTGAATTTCCCAAAAACGCCGTCGTACTGTGATAACTGTAACATCACAGAGAGAGAGAATTTAATATCAATGTTGTCCAAAAAATATATATATCTCAAAAAATCCATTATTTCAGGAGTGTGAGAAAAATTCTCAGAAACTGTTTAACGAAATAAACCAAAAACAACGTAATGAGACACCCTTATCTTTACACGGCCGTCACGATTTAACGTTTCACATAGACTCACATGGATTTAACGGGATACAAGCAAATCTCACTTAATATTCACAATTTACAACACTGTTAGTTAGCTAGCTATCCAGCTATCAATGTTAAAGTTGTTAAAATTAACAGTATGAAATAATCCATACAAATGACCTTCATGAATACAAATGTCAGCTAGTACAAACATAAATGCTGTTTAAATAGATGACTTCATAAAACATCTTTTAGTTGGTTAATTATATGTAAAACGCTGTCAACAGATGGAGGAGAACGGGCGTATTCCATTTATAGTAAAAAGTGCGTGGTTTTCATTGCGTATGATGACACAGCAACAACAACAAATTAATTTTTGTATAGCGCATTATCACAAAATTACATCGTCTCAAAGTGCTTTACAGCATCCCCACCCAAAGCCCCCAGTGAGTAAGCCATAGGCGACAGTGGCAAG
>JAOYFF010000051.1:5648714-5662211 GCA_025773925.1 Cryptomyrus ogoouensis
GCCGCGCAAGGGGGGGGGGGGGTCTGCCCGCGTTGGCTGGCGTGGGCAACCGCGGGGGGGGGGGGGGGGGGGGGGGGGGTGGCCGGGGGGGGGGGGGGGGTCTGGTACAGTATATTTTGCTGATCGCGATCCTCTGGGACCCAAGTCCCTGTCAGACGGCACATGTTTGTCCCCTCCCAGCTCCCGGTACAAAAACGTGGATTGTCTGCGGGTCCCCGAGGTCCGGCTTGGGAAACACTGATACTGACTGCTGGATGCCAGTGTTGGGGAAGAACAAGCGGCCTTCAAGTCCTTTCCCAAAATCCAGCCCCTGCCTGTCAAATGATAACAAAATGTGTTTGTTATACCCACTGTTCCCACGGGCAGGTTGGTGATGCGGGTTTCAGATGTGGTGAGCGTGTAATCATCATTGTGGTTTGGCAAATGGACGATGCTAATTCACTTGCTAAGCGCTTTCACTAGTCCGCCTGTGCTTTATTCCCACTTGTGCTTTATTCCCACCTGTGCTTTATTCCCACCTGTGCTTTATTCTCACCTGTGCTTTATTCCCAGGCCTATAAGACTTAAACTGATCTAATGTCGGCTTTGTTTTCTTGCCTTTCAACTTGTCCTGACGACAAAATGTGCATATTTCTATATTCCTTCCACTGTTGTTTCGAAACCTGTCCTCTGTCCTGTATCCCTATAATGTCCCCTTTCCCTCCCCCATACTCATGTCACATGACTCTTTTCTGCATCACTCCGCAGAATAAGTGTGGTTTAGGGACCGTCATATCCCAAGCTGAAACTAACAGATGGCTGCCCTTATGAAGGACACTGCTGCACACTGGTGGCTGTATGATGGCTGAGGACACAGATGTGCCTCTCGTGCGATTAGGCTCCTGTGGTTCCTTAGAATAGTGTCTTCCTCATATATTCATCCATCTAAGCCAGGGGTGTCAAACTCCAGTCCTGGGGGGGCGGAGCCCTGTGTATCTTAGCTCCTTCCCTGTTCCACCACAAATGATTTAACTTATGAGCTGTGTGGCAATTAGCACACGGAGTTGAATCAGCTGTGCTAAATGAAGCTAAACCTAAAACTGTGCAGGGCTCCGGCCCCCCAGGACTGGAGTTTGACACCCCTGATCTAAGCTAATTGCGGACACTTCATTTACTACATTTGATCACAGGACATCTTGGACCCCAGCATGAGGGGCTCTGGGGCTGTTTTAGGGGGCTTTAAGTGTCCACTAATTAGTTTAAATACTGTGTTCTGAGTTATTTTCATTAAAATCAGGCCGCCCTAGTAATGGCTCAGTCCCCTGTTTCATAAACCTCTACTAACACTTCTGCTCCATGGTAATCGATGCTGGACACCCGGTAACTCAGCTGATGCTGATGCCCTGTCAGTCATTCTGTTTTCCAGTCACATGATATCAGCTTGGGAGGGAGTGTGGTGGCCCGACATGGAAAGGAATCATTTTAAACCAACACGTTCCACCCAGGCTGACCTCTGACCTCCCATGACCAGCTGAACATCATCTTCCTTCCTCTTCTCCTATTTCCTCTCACCAGCTTCTCACCGTGCCCCATGAGGGCGGTTTAGAGATACATATCAGATGATCCCATGCTCACTGACCTCCGTGTGTGAGAGGGCTTTATTCACAAAACGGAAGAACGGGAGCGCTAGATGAATGGTCACTGTTAATCGACTTTGGTCTGCACTTTTTGGCTTAAGAGCAAGTCGGGGCATTTGAAAGCAAAGCTTCTTTGTTTAATTATGGCTAAAAGGGGACCCAAATGAAAGAGGATGTTCAAACTCCAACAGCCACATAACTTTATGAAAACAGTGGAATGTTTTTTATTTAGGATTCCTAACATTTTTACTTCTTTTTGTAAAAAGTATGAAATGTAGGAATATAATGAAGTTGACATAAGAACAATCATGGAAAATTCTCCAATTCACTGGCTAATAACGTATCAATATGACATATCGTAATGGAATAATTCTGTACTTTATGTAAATAATTGCAAGTATTACAGAATGGTTATATTGTACATTTATTTAATGTAAAGTCCAAGCAAATTTTTCTGTTTTTAACACTACAATGGTACAGCCCAGTGAAACTCCCTGCATTGCAATTTGCTTTTGGTTTATTCCATTGTCATTATCAATGTCACTGGTTTTGTGAAATGGATGAATGCGCTCCAGAGAGAGTACAATACAGTCTTTGCACGAAACTTTATTTTTTATCGATATTGTGATTTATTTTCTTTTTTTACCTAATTGTGATTGGTTCACAATTTAAATAAACCTGAATGTTTTTTAGATGAACTGAGGAAGAAAATGCCCTTAAAGAACCAGGCAGCTGGAGGATTTCTTGTTAAGGCTGCTCTTTTTTTTATCTCGCAGGTGGAGATAACGCTACAGGACATCAACGACAACCCGCCAGTCTTTCCGAGCGACACCCTCGACGTGACCGTCGAGGAGAACATCAGCAGCGGGGCTAACATCGTGCAGCTTAAAGCGACAGACGCTGATGAAGTAGGACTTCCTACTTTCCCTACCTTGTCCTTGTCTACCGTTGGTGAATTCATGAAAAACCACATCAACCAAACTGCATTAGCGACACGGCTATAGAGTGGAGACAGTGTGGGAGACAGTGTGGGAGAATCTGATGATTTGCAGTCTAGGAACCCAATAAATAATCCACTGACTTTTATCTGAGCAGCTCAATACCTGTTGGTGAGGGAACAGGACCTCCTTTATATAGGCACAGCCATTGACTTGTCTGCAATCTCTCAACACTGCATAAACCGAAAGCTTTGATCCTGAGATAGTCTAGAAGTGAAAGGGTCACCATGCAAAGGAGATGAAGGCTGAGATCATTACGCTCACCTGAGAGTTTCCCCCAATACATTGTCCTCCCTGTCAGATGCTTTAAAAAGTCATTTTGGCGCCGGCGTGATGGATGGAAAAGGAAAAGCTGATAGCGGTACATTGACTTTAGCTATGAAGCTTCATGACAGATGCCTTGCCTGTCCAGGCTGCAGTGTTTCAAAGTGTGGGCCCGTTTCGTGGATAACTGTGGATGTCTGAATGCAAAACATTACAAAAGAGCTGAAAAGCACTTTCTGGAAAACCATATTGTCTTTATTTACATTGCTGTACCCTCTGTATATGCGACCGGCAAATCGGATGGCAGCGATACGCTTAGGACTGCTCACAAACCAACACATATCCATTTTTTTGTAATTTATTTCTTCCCTAGTTTTTCCCCTAGTTTTCTATCAGGAAAGGCAGCATTTGCCGCACATCCTACAACAAGAAGGTAGAGCTCAAGCCAAGGAAGGAGCTTAGCCCAAACCGGGCAGCCAGCAAAGACCTCCATGTGTGCGAGAACAGCCCCACGCGGCCAGGATCCCAAATGCCCAGTGCTGGGCTGAAAGATGGAATTACCAAACCGCAACAGCCCTGTTCTAAACTTCCATCCACCATCACTCTAATTTCTGATCTCAATTCTTTTAAGCAAACTGTCAGTGGTCACAGTGTGTTTCGTACTGCAGGATGATTTAGCATCTGTCATAGGAATATATAAGAGGACCACATTCCCAACACCTCTCCGGAGCGTCCCTCGTGTACCTCCCTGGATCTTTCCATCCGTTAAGCGAATTTCCTCCCTTCCGTTCTCCAGAACTCCGATAGAAGGAACAAAGTGAACGTCAGAATAATGTCAGCTTCTACGTTTCTAAAATACCACCCCACCCCCCCAACCCCCAAAACCATTCATTTGTGGGAGGTGCTTGCGGTTAAATCGCTTTCCCAGACCGAAGCCTGACTGATGTCTGGACCAGCCGCTGAAGTGGGAGGGACCTGCCGCTGGAGCTCAGGGCTCCGCTTCCTTGTTGTCCTCTAGGGCCAGCGTGTAGCTGTGTGGTTTTGGGATCTATGTCCGCATCCGGAAGGTCATGAGTTTAAAACCCCTGGCCGGCAGTGTGATCATATCACCACTGAGCCCTTGAGCAAGACCCTTAACCCAAAACAAGCTCCAGGAACGCTGACTGACTCTGCTCTCTGATCTACAAACGTCTGCTTAAAATATGAAACAAGAGTCTGCTTGGTAAATGCAATAAACACATAGGATGTGTGAATAGGGCAGTATAGCAGCTAGGGAAACCAGCTTATAAGCAAAAGCATTAAGTAGAATCATATTCACCAGTAATGTGTGAAGCTGCCTCAAGTAAACATCAAGTAAAGAATTAAGATTGTGTCATTATGATAACTATACTCTCATACTGAGAGTATACGCTCGCTGCTTTAGCTGGAGATTACTCCAAAAGACCGTAAAATCCTAAATATGCAGCTTCAGTTCAAGCCAAAGTAAATGCAGCAACTCCTTGGATTCTCTTCCTGGGGGGGGGGGGGGGGTAAGCCTTAAGATATTTGATAAATTTAGGGAAAAAAGTGGATACAATGATCAGCTGTGAGAGTTTCTATTATAGAGTAATTCTCACTGACTCAAATCCCCTGTCACTAAAGGTACGAAAAGAGCTGCATTAATTTCAGGGTGAGCATTTATTTGATGACTAGATAGGAAGTGGAGCCCGTAGCTTTAAACCGTAATCATAAGCTCTGGGAGATTGCGCTGCCCCACTCTGTTCCTGCTTATAATTATCAGCTTATCCTGTAATTCAGTGGTTGCCGCATTTGCGCTCGCGTATTGAAGGGGGAACCACACATGCTTGTGTCCCTACTCCCAGGGTCCCAATGCTCTGGTGACGTACGCCATCATCAGCGGCGCCAACGACAGCTTCCGCGTCAACCCCGAGTCGGGCGAGCTGATCGCCACCAAGCGCCTGGACCGGGAGAAGCGATCCAAGTACTCGCTGCTGGTGCGGGCCGACGATGGGAAGCAGTCCTCGGACATTACGGTGAACATCGCGGTCAGCGACGTCAACGACCACACGCCCCGCTTCTCACGTGGCGTGTACTCCTTCGACATCCCAGAAGATACAGCTCCAGGTATGAGGCACCATTTATTACCTTCGTTTGCTCCATAAATCGATAACCTGTTAGAATAATTCAAATCAGGGCTTAAGTCACAATATAATAGAGAATTAGGTAACACTTTACATAAAGTGTACCTTCATAATGGATTTATAACGCATTCACAGAACGGTAACACTTTACCAGAGGGGCCACAATTAACTTAATTACTCAGTTACTACTCAATAATAAATGATACACTAATACAGTTTCTGCATGATATACATGAACTGTCATGATTGATTAACGATGAGCAAGCATGGGCTCAGTATGTAACTAGCACTTAGTTACTGGTTAATTAATGCATGAAATATGCATATACTGCTACATTGTGCCTCAAGTGTCATTCGCAAGCAGCATGTAAGTATACTCTGACACATCTTAAGGAATTGCATCCATAACAAATTCAGTGAACAAGACACGATGGCTTTATTATGCATTAATAACAAACTAGTAATGATATACATTGAGGGCACCATCATAATGCATTTATAATGCATGCACAGAACATTAAGTGCACCATCATATTAAGGCATACTCTCATGCTCCTTATTAATGTTCTATGAATGCATTATAAATGTGTTTTGAAGGTGCACTTAACGTAAAGCGTTACTGAGAATTAATTACATAATTTTGACATTAAAACTGAAGCTGCTCTTATGCTAAAGCTCAAACTAAGCTTTTATATGAAATGCTAGTAATATCATAATTGCCCGTTTTTCTAACATTTTTAACATCTCTGAAACAGGCTCCATTGTGGCAGCAGTATTGGCCAGTGACGAAGACTCGGAGGCCAACGGCGAGGTGACATACTCCCTGGACGAGGATGAGGAGGACAGCGCCTTCTTCCTGAATTCAGTGACCGGAGTCTTCAATGTGTCGCGGCCGTTGGACTACGAGGTCCAGCAGTTCTACGTCCTGACGGCACGGGCCGAGGACGGGGGCAGGCAGGCCAGCTCGGTGCGAGTGTATTTCAACATCCTTGACGTCAATGACAACCCCCCCGTTTTTGGGGGCGGCAGCTACAGCGTGTCGGTCGCGGAGGACCTGCCTGTGGGATCCAGCGTGGTCAGTTTGATGGCCAGCGATGCTGATGACGGTATGACAGCTGCTATATGGGGCAGCTATTATACACAGGGCACTGTCGTGCATATGTGGTGTACAAGGTAGCTATCACACTAGGAACTATTGCATAGGATAGATATTACACTGTTGTATGGGGAACCTAATATATTTTAACCCTAACATATGAATTTACTATTATAGAGAGACTGTATAAACGGTCATATGGGTACAGTTTGGTACAATATAGCTATGACACTAGAAGCTTGTACATGGTAGCTGTATGAGGGGGGTATTTTAAAGCTGCCCGTTTCATAAGTTATGCTAAAAAATTACTTTGGAGGGAAATGTGGTGAGATTGATTCTCTCCTGCTGTTCCTGGGCATATACGGCCATGGAAACTCAACAGGCAACTTGTCTCACTCACAAATGAATCACATCGCTCTGCATGGCCCAGAGTCTGCAGCATGGATGTGAGGACATGGCTTTGGTTAAGACTCTCAGCCTCAGATTTCATGGGTGTTTTCGTCTGCGAGGCCGGAGCTGAGGTTTAAAGTAGCGTGAGTTTCACATTAAACTTGGGTCAGAGCGGCACAGATGTTAAGTGCCAAAATATCTGCAGCTCTTCAACAAGGCGAGGCTGACGACTGGGAAGAAAACATCTGCAAGCCTTAAGCAGCCTAAATGGAACCATACATGCATCACTTATATCTACTGTAGAAGATTCTATATATAAATCCCTAATTCTGATGGAAAAAGCAATTTAGCATAATAAGAATATAATTTCTGTCAATACAAATTATAAAGATTAAATTAGCCTGTGGTATTGATAACCAGAGTATTGTATACTTTTGCGAATAAGTAATAGTTATCATGCCAGCTGCCTCTCTGTGAATAATTCAATTGGTATTGTATTGCACATTGTAGTAATTCCTAACATTTGGGCCTAATTAATATTAATATTCATTACCAATTAACTTTATATTCAATCTTACAGCTGCATTGTTACTTAATATGTGTAATACTGTTAGAAATGTATATATTAAAGTAATAATTTTCACTGATGCAATACATAAAGTTTTTATCTGCAAAGCACCTGGAAAGTGTTATAATTTGAGGTAATTTGTTTTGCTTTTTTTAGTGTTATTTTATAACATTTTTTCTTATGATACTAGAAGCTTTTGATCATGTAATAACTTAATTTGTTTTCACTGAAAACAAATTATTTGCTGCACAAAGTACTTGGTAGCCTTACATACGGTGTCATTAATATACATTAATGATTTTTTAAAAGAGAAGTGTTTGAAAGACTAACGTCTGTGTTTCTGGTGTGTCCTGTTAGGTGACAATGCAAAGCTCCTGTACAGCATCATCTCTGGAGATCCACGGGCCAGTTTCCATATTGATGAGACTGGAGTTCTGAAGACCAGGAGAAGCCTGGACAGGGAGACTCAGTCTTTCTATAACCTCGAGGTCAGGGCCCATGACCTCGCTGAGCCCCCCATGACTCGGTTCACCAGCACCGCACAGGTTTCCATCATTCTGCTGGATGTGAACGACTGCTCTCCCAGCTTTACTTCCCAGAAGACGGTTTACGTGAAGGAGAACACGCCGGTGGACACAGTGGTCTTCAGCGCTCAGGCCACTGACTGTGACAGCGGGCGTAACAGCTATGTGGAATACTCCCTTGGCCATACCTTCAGGAATAAGTTCAGTGTCGGAGCCATTGATGGACACATCAGGCTCATTGGAGAACTGGACAGAGAGGAACGCTCAAACTATGTGGTCAGCATTGTGGCAAGGGACAAAGGGCAGCCGCCACGCTCTTCAGAGATGGATGTTACTATCGTCGTCCTGGATGACAATGACAACACGCCCATATTCAGTCAGGCTGTGTACAACATCGAGATCGAGGAGAGCATTCTATTGGGCACTGACGTGCTCCAGGTGTCTGCTACTGATGCAGATGAGGGGACCAATGGTCAGATCCTCTTCTCGTTTGTTGATGGGGACAGCGGTTCAGATTTCAGGATAGACTCCATCACCGGGACTATCACAGTTGCCAGGGTGTTAGACCGGGAAACGAGGCCCTCCTTTTCCCTGGTTGTCAAGGCAACAGACCGTGGGAGCAGCCCAAGGATGGACCGGGCCACAGTCAACATCGTGTTACTCGATGTGAATGACTGTGCACCGTGGTTTGAACTGTCTCCTTATACAATCAGAGTCCAAGAAAATCTTCAGCATCCACCAAAGAACGTGCTACAGGTGAGAGCTTTCCAGCATCAGGGTATGAACTGTTTATTAGGGATTGAAATGCGCTTGATCGTAAGTAGCCTTAACCATTGTAAGACAATGAGGAAAGGGTACCATTTAGTTGGGTCATTAAGCGTTTCAGTGCAGACTTCCACACACAGTCTTTAAAGGGTATATCTGTCAGAAGGATCTAGATTTCATTGTACCAATATGAGAGTGATTCAGGAACAAGATCTTTTGTCTTTAACCAATGAGGGCTCACCCACAGGTCATGGCGCACGATGACGACCAAGGAGAAAACGGCCAAGTGAGCTATATGCTAAGCGACGGAAATGGAGCGGGTGTGTTCAGCCTCACGGCCGACGGTCACCTGAGCGTGACCCGGAGTCTGGACCGTGAAACCCAGGAGATGTACACCTTGATCATCACAGCCAGTGACTCTGGTATGAGCACATGCAACAAATATTATTTAGAGAGCTGCGTATTGTATCTGTATTGTAATATATGTGCACTTGATGTGTCTACACTTTCCATATTCATCCACCTTCCAGCACTTATCTTGATTAGGGTTATAGGGGGGTTGAACCTATCTGAGACGGTCTACAGCATAAGGGAAAAGAATGGGCGTCCAATCCATTGCTGGACATACACACATACATACATACTATAGGCGATTTTTAGATGCTAGTTATGTAACTGCACGTCTTTGGACGATAGAGGAAAACAAGCACTTATGTTCCCAATTCAAATTGGAGCTGTTTTGCATAGTTTTCTTACTAATATTGCATGTATGTACCAGTTCTTGAAAGCTGCATTCGAAAAGGTGATGTAATGGATAGAGAGGTCAAGGCTACACAACCAATTAGCGCAGATCATTTGTGGGCCCTTCCCCACTTGTTGGACTGGACTTTCACGGGAAAAAGCCTTGAGTCTTAATTCAGTGGGATGGTGAGTTTGTTCAGCTGTAATCACCTTAAAAGTTGGCTCCTCCAGTTAGTCTGTGATTTACGCAGTTTCTGTAACATAGGTGCTTAAACTGTAGAGTGTAGATTTTTCCTTAAATAACTCTGTACCTTCTTTTATTGTTTTTTTTTGTAAGTGGACAGTTCTAGCTCTGAGTGTTCAGCAATTTTTAACTCACACTGTAGGTGTTTGTATATTTTGGGGTATTATGTATACATTTTTCTAGAAATTTGCCAGGATTGTTATAATAACTATATTTTTGAAAATTTTGTAGGTTTTTTGCATGGTTAGAAAGGAAAGGTCTATCCTGCAGATGTTCTTTTGTTTTAATATACAATTTATTAATATTATTGCCATTTTCTAATCCTTGTCATGGTAGAAACTTTGCAATAGTTATCATATTTACTGGGAGACACGACTCCATATATTTGGTTTATATGGTGAGTTTGTTTTTGTATGTAATAAATTCCGGAGGTCTGCTTCAGCACGGTACTGGGTGCAGGTAAATGTGCATATGAGCTGTACTGGAGATCCTTAGTGGCAAATGACAATGACATTGGAAACCCAAGGAGCTGATGAGTGAGAAGTACTTGGTCTTCAGGAGTCTCACCTCACGTTTGTCACGAAGTGAACGGAGCCAAATATGGCTTCCAGTTTAGTGGATGCTGACTGGAGACAATATGGCCGGTCATGATTTTATTGGTATTTATTTAAGCTTTTTAAGGTTACAGAACTTGTGATGGTCACTGGTTTGCATCTCAAGAAAGGAAGCTGCTTTAGCCTTGAGAAAATGACTTGATCTGAAGAGACGCAGTAAAATACATGGGTATAGTACAGCAGCGGGTGCTGGTGGAGCATTTCGGATACTAATGTCGGGCAATATTATTAATTAACTAACTAACATGATGCAATGGATAATCATGGACAATAAAGTGTAACTAAAGAAATCAGAGCAGCTCCAGTTCTGTTTGGGTTAAATTGCGAAAACATTCATTGAACATATTGATAAATACTACACAGCTCCATGGACCAAGTTGTCCCATCCATAGGGTGCAACAACAGGCTAGATCTGTTTTCCCATTGGTCAGTCTAAGTTAGTTAGCCTCCATGACTTGATGCTATTAGTGTTAACTCACTTACTTATTATAGGTCTTGCTTGGAAACTTCTTTGGCATCTCCTGGAAGATGCAGTAGCTGTCGCGTGCTCCCTGGTAACCTCGTCATACGTTTGTGTGTTTCCTGGAGTGCATCAGAGACCATGGAAGGAGACTTAGGAATGTAATTCATCCCAAGAAGATCAAAGGTCATCTGTCAGCTGGACCAGGAGCTTGTTAGTTCAGGCGTGTTACCAAGGTGGAGCTGGGAAGGGCGCACAGACGTTGAGGTCAGGCTGGACTTCAGGCATTACTGCTTCCTTCCTACCAATCACCGATGCCTGTTTTAGTCATCACTCTCTCCCCAATCCTCCTCTCTCCCTTTATAGCAAAGCACTCTCCGCAACATTGTTCAGCTTAGTGTAATCTTAATTTCTACAGAATGTTCTGGAAGGTGAACCATCTGGTACAGCTTGTTGAAGGGGATTCTTGCCAAAGAGTTACGTGTAAGTAGGCAGTCAGAAGCTCGACATCTTACTGAAATACCTTCTCGTAGAGTGCTTTGGGAGATATCTAGGTGCCGGCTGTCAGATGAGAGATATTTATAACTCACAAGGACACGCTATGAAATACTCCATTCATGCACAATACAACAGTTACATGCGGTGGAAATCACCGACTCGTGTCCTGCAAGGACTTACTGGGGAGCCATACGGAGGAGCATTTACCATAATGACAACATGAACCGTGTCCAACACACTGAGGAAAGACAAACCAGCTCAAATTCTCAAAGCGTTCAACGGGACATGACAGATTAAAAGATATTTTAATCTTACTTTGAAAAGTAATTTCCCCCCGATATTTAGATTTAGCTTGACGCCGTCACTCCCCTTCCTTTTGGGCAGTGAGGTTGTTACGCTTGGAGGGAGTGGAACTCCAGCTCGGGATACAGATCCTTGGCTCTGTCAGCGTCGCTCTGATTACTCTGTGCCAGTGTTGTAATTGCTGAGGGTTTCTAAGACACTGACTGCACATCTTCTTGTATCAATCAGTTGCTTTAGTCCCAGAATTTCCCCGCTTAACACGTATGAGAGGAGTGACATACATAAACAAAATCAAAGGAAGATAAAAAGGTGATTTTACTGATTGACAGTTTTTGGGCAGCAGCACTTCTTACTGTCCATCCTGGATGGCTGACTTGGGGGGTGGGCGGGAAGGGGGGGGCACATCATCCTTTATTTGGGTTGCTGATTGGATGGCTCAGAATTCTCTGTATAGATCGGCAGCGATGGGTTATAAACGGCCCTCTTCCCGCAGGGTAATGCTTGGTTTATTTTTCAGGAAATTATACACTATAATAATTTTCTATTTAAACGGCCCAAGTGTGGCATATACAGTATTTATCGGGTTGGTAAAGTTTGTGAGAGACAGATTGACCAATTTATTTTGATCTCAGCTGTCTTGATACCATTGGCATAGGAGAGAGTTTGAGATTGGGTAGAACTTAATTATTTAAATACAAACTTGGGGAAAAGTACGCATGAAAATAAAATGGGAACAGAGTCATGGAACAGGATATGTCTGGGGCTGGGCTTTGGGGCTGGGGGGTGTTTACTGGGTCTGTGACAGAAAAAAATCAGTCACATATACTGAGTGAAATAAGGTGAACATTGGATCATGATTATCAAGAAATTTGTTGTATTTTACAACAGAATATAAGTAGAGATTTGACCGGTGGTTCAGTCGGCCGCTGTCTTTGGAGTCATAGAGTCTGACTGGTTAGAATTAACCTGGAAGGTCATGTGACACTGGAAGCTAAACCTGGGGTCACAGAGGGTAACAGGGCACAGCACTGCACTGGGGTGGTCGTCATGACCTTCTGATTCTGCAGCCACAGATTAGCTTCAGTATCGCTGCAGAGTTATGAAGATCAGTGATCTGCCTCTTTAAGGAGATGTATTTCAGTATACCACTGAGTACCTGGTTTATTCTCCCCTTGTTTTACCTTTCTTTAGATCTATCCATTTCTTTGCCCATCTGTAGAGGATTGCAGCCCAAATATATTTACGAGTGTGCTCTTTCAGAATTCCATATATTCCATAAAGTTGTTATTCCATTCACTTCAATTTTATGTGAACTTTTCAGCAATTTTGAGAACGCTGTAAATGTTTCCGCATCTGGCTATGATTCTGCCATAATTCACACTGCTTGTGGCTCACAGCTGACCGTGCTGGATTGATTCTGAGCACCACAGTGTAACACGCCCCCCCCGAGTATATCCTCCAGGCTGGTTTATGTTTCTCATGGAGATCACACTTTTACTTGCATAGAACAAGGATTTGCATTGAGATTATTATTGTTGTTATTGAGTTAATCTCCAGTTACTGCTTTGCTGGTCACAAACGTTACCATTCACAGTAAATGATGTCTGATTCCATTTGAAAGTCATTGAAAGTATCACAGATTTTTGTTGCTTGAGAGGAAAATCTGAGACTACATGTCTGATTTTTCTCTAGATTAATACATTTATTAACACATTTGTTAGTCATTTGTTTGTCAGCCATAGGACTATAAAATTAAGGTTTCATTTACACTTTATATATCAGTTTGTTTAAGGTTATTTTTTCCTACTGAATTACAGGTGTTACTTTTATAATGAAAAAGTTACATTTACAAAATAATAGGAAGCAAACCTGCAAGCAGGTTTTGAATTCACTTACCATTAATCCAGTTTCAGAGCATAGGAAGTCTACACTAGGGGCACTGGAGAGTCACCAGTTCATGTGAGAACAGCCTCTGTGAAATGTGAAGGATCTCCCCAGAGCTGGGGCTGGATTTGAATCTATAACCCTGTGGATAATAGCAGGTTATAGTGCGTTAGACTGTGGATTATGGCAGGTTATAGTGCGTTATACTGTGGATTATGGCAGGTTATAGTGCGTTAGACTGTGGATTATGGCAGGTTATAGTGCGTTAGACTGTGGATAATAGCAGGTTATAGTGCGTTAGACTGTGGATTATGGCAGGTTATAGTGCGTTAGACTGTGGATTATGGCAGGTTATAGTGCGTTAGACTGTGGATTATGGCAGGTTATAGTG
>JAOYFF010000051.1:5662311-5674753 GCA_025773925.1 Cryptomyrus ogoouensis
CGTTAGACTCCTCCACTCTTTCAGGAGAATGTGCTGATCCAGAAACAAACCCCCCCCCCCCTCCTCCCCATGTTGATATTTTCTGCAGGGTCTCCACCTCTCAGTGGCTCCGGCACGGTGACCGTCCTCGTCAGTGACGTCAATGACAATGGCCCGCAGTTCTCCTCGCTTTCCTTCCATACCTCCGTGGCAGAGGACGCTCCCACGGGCGCAGACGTCCTGCTGGTCGCCGCTTCTGACGCCGACGCAGGCCTCAACGCCGCCATCAGGTGGGGGGGTGTGAGTGGGAGGTTTCCCTGGGTGCTGGGGCTTCCAGTCTGCCCCCCCCTGCTGGGGTGTCCCAGGCTCAGGTTAGGAGCAGGGCCTTGGGATTAGCAAACGGAATAATGAAGATGTTAATTGGCAGTGACAGAACAATCAGTGCTCATTATGGCTTTCATAAAGCACAAAATGAGTCATAATCTTTTACCTCCTGTTTTCCCACATCATTGAGTCTTTTTTTTCCATCCAAGTTTTTAATTTTTGTTTGTTTTATATGGTTATATGGAAGACCTTGCAGGGTGTATTCATAGATAACTATATCACAAATTTTAAAATTTCTTTATTTTCTAAAATGTTGCTGAGGACAGTATTTCACCGCTACACCAAAACGGAAAGTAGCATGCCACATGAAAACTTAGTATGCAGTTCAACTGTAGCAAATTTTCTTGCAGAGGACACTGGATTCGTATTGCTCTGTTCTAGAAATTATTTGTCTTGAACATTCAATAATAAAGTTAAATATTTTGCTCGGAATAATTAATCATTGTTTTACATTCTGAAGAAATGTAAGCGTCTACTGGAATATTCTATCACAAATGAGGGCACAGGACAGGCTTCCAGTGGTGGCTCCTATGTGACCATTCTGGTATTTCCTCTCTGTAAATTTCTGGGTTCCCTTTACAAACACAGTCACATGAATGGAGTATAATTTCTATGGATAATTCTTCTCACATTTTCTTCTCCAGCTACAGCTTGTCAGGAGGGCACGGGCAGTTCTCCATCAACCCCACGACAGGCCAGATCATAACCAGTGCTCTGCTGGACCGTGAGGTCCAGAGCCACTACACGCTGGTAGTGCTGGCATCCGATGGCGGGCTGCCCCATCCTGCCTCGGGCTCCGCCACCGTCCGGGTGGAAGTAGGCGACGTCAATGACAACCCGCCTCGCTTCCACTACCACCCCTACGTCACCCATGTACCAACACCCACCCCTGCAGGTGAGTCCCGCTAACAGCAGAATCACTACCAACTGTCCCAGACAGTAATAGCCAATATCACATGAATCCTCATCAAAATACAATTGAAAGAAATATACTTTAATTAATGTTTGATATCAAATTGCGAAAGAATAATATATGTATTATAAAATAGTAACCCAAACCTTTGTTAGCAAAAAAACTGAGCAACTTTAAAGCTAGCTTTTGAACAATTGAGTTGTTGGTGTGTCCTGTGATGGACTGGCATTTTATTTGGGGTGTTGTTCTATTTTATGTCCTGTGCTGCCTGGGAGACGCACTAGGACCTCCCACTCTGGGACCCTGTACAGCAGGGGGGTCAAACTCCAGTCTTGGGGGGCTGGAGCCCTGTGTAGCTTAGCTCTTTCCCTGTTCCACCACAAATGATTCAGCTCAAGAGCTGTGTGGTAATTAGCACAAGGAGTTGAATCAGGTGTGTTAAATAATGTAATATTCTACATACAGTAGAGTCTCGCTTATCCGACATAAACGGGCCGGCAGAAAGATAGGCAAAAATATTGGATAACTATGTTATAATTTTACACATTACGAACCTAATAATCATGTTTTACAACAAAACAATAGAAAGAATTAACTGAAAAAATGAACTTACAGTTACAGAATTGTCTGACGTTAAATACAGAATGTATTGTACAGTCGGGGTAATTAATTAGCTGTGGTAGAGTCGGGAGCAACAAAAAATAGACCACGCTCATGCTCGCAACTTGCAGTTCTTCTTGGGGTTTTTTTTCGCGGTGGGACGTCGGATAATACGGAATGTCGGATAAGCGAGACTCTACTGTATATGAATTCAATAATAATTTAGCTGTTGTCATTGTTTTATCATGCACAGGTTCCTTAGTGTTTGCTGTGACCGTGACAGATGATGACGCAGGATCCAACTCCCAGCTGTTTTATTCCTTGACTGGTGGGCACTCTGAGAAGTTCCACATTGACCAGGCAAGAGGCACCATCACAGCCTATGAAAAGCTGATAACTAGCAAGGAGGTCACCCTCACCGTCAGTGTGAAAGACCGTGGGGACAACCCCAAGTTTGACACAACCACAGTCACTGTCAGGTTTGCCTCAGGAGGGGAATTCCCAGTCATAAAACCAGGGCAGTCTGCTTTCACATTCCCTGAGAGTCAAGCAACAGGAACACTTGTTACGAAAGTCACAGGATTCTCTAAAAGGGGTGGGGATTTAACATACTATGTTGCAAGTGGAAATCTTGACAATGTATTTTATTTGGACCAGCAAACTGGAGAATTATCCATCAAGAATGCTCTGGATTTTGAGAAAATCCAGAATTATGTGCTTTGGATCGAGGCCAGGGACCAAGGTTTCCCCCCTTATTCTTCATACGAGAAGGTAGATATAACCGTTCTAGATGTCAATGATAACTATCCAGTATTTGAACAAAAGCCTTTTCAAGCCCAGCTATTAGAAAATCTTTCACCACAGAGAGTTGTTGTAGTGTCAGCAGTTGACCATGACAGTGGGCCTAACGGTCAAATAGATTATACCATCATCTCTGGCAACAATGAGAACTGCTTTGTAATTGATCAATCCACTGGAGAAATCCGAACCACTAGGCCTCTGGATCGAGAAAAAACAGCTCGGTTTGTATTGAGTGTCAAAGCAACAGATCAAGGTACCCCTCCAAAAAGCTCAACAGTTGACGTTATCATAACAGTCCTGGATGTGAATGACAACAGCCCAAGGTTCTCCAAGATTTTCAGTGCCTCGGTGCCTGAAAGTGCCCCGATTGGCTATACAGTCACACGTGTCACAACCTCAGATGAAGATGCTGGAGCAAACGCAGTAAGCCATTACTCCATCTCCAGTACCAGTCTTCCTTTCGCTATTAATTCCGAAACTGGTGACATTAGCATTAGACGTCCTTTGGATAGAGAAGTCACTGATCGCTACATCGTTAAAGTATCAGCTCATGACTCGGGCTGGACTGTTAACACTGATGTCACAATATTTGTAACAGATGTTAATGATAATACCCCCAAGTTCAGCAAACCATCCTACTACCTTGAATATCCTGAACTCACACCTGTTGGGTCAGTTGTGATTCTTGTTAATGCCACTGACCCTGATGAAGGCTTTAATGGGCAAGTGTTCT
Organism: Cryptomyrus ogoouensis; assembly: GCA_025773925.1. Taxonomy (NCBI): domain Eukaryota; kingdom Metazoa; phylum Chordata; class Actinopteri; order Osteoglossiformes; family Mormyridae; genus Cryptomyrus; species Cryptomyrus ogoouensis. Next base: position 5,665,722 of record JAOYFF010000051.1, read on the forward strand.
ATTTCATCAGATCGCCGACAGAATTCTTCCAAATTAATACAAGCTCTGGGGAGATCCTCATTAAACAGTCCCTGAGATATAAAAATTCCACCGTACCTGGCAATCTTAACATTAACCGCCATGATTTCATTGTAACAGCATCAGACAGGGGAGCTAAACCTTTACTGACTGAGACAACCGTCACTGTAAACATTGTGAAAAGAAATGACAACCCACCTCAGTTTGAATACTCCAGTTATTATACACCAGTTACAAAAAGCGCCAAAGTGGGAACAAATCTGATTCAAGTGAGAGCCACTGATGATAATAACCTCAGCCCGATCTCTAAGATGGAATACTCAATATCAGGAGGCAACAGCTCTAGTAAGTTTCATCTGGACAGCCTGAGTGGCTGGATTACTATATCCTCATCGCTGGCATCTGATGTCAGTAAAGTTTTCTACATTGAAGTCACAGCTACAGATAATGGGAATCCACCTCTTTCATCCAAAGCTACAGTACGTGTCGAGGTGACCGAAGAGAACCTCGGCACGCCAGATTTTTCACAGAACCATGTCACCGCCACTGTCCCTGAGAGCTTCAGCATTGGAACCACCATCAGGACGCTCTTAGCGAGAGATGTGGACAGTGCAGTGAACGGTCATGTCACATATGGCATCATCTCTGGGAATGAGGAAGACTATTTCTCACTGAATAGCACAACAGGAGCCTTAAGCTTAAGTCAACCCTTGGACTATGAAAAAAAGAAGTCTCATACACTTAGGATTTCTGCTACTGATGGAGGTTGGTTTGCAAGGACTGGCTATGCCATGGTCATCATCCATGTGACTGATGTGAATGACAATCCTCCTGCCTTTGACTCTGAGGAGTACTTCCCAACCGTTCAAGAGAATGTCCCCAGTGGTACAGTTGTCATGAGATTAAACGCGACTGACAAAGACTCTGGTGCAAATGCTTTAGTAGCTTATGTAATTCAGTCCTCTGATAGCGACTTGTTCATAATTGACCCAAACACAGGAATTATCACCACACAGGGCTTCTTGGATTATGAAGTCAAACAAGTGTACCGTTTAACCGTAAAGGCTTTTAACGTCCCAGATGAAGACCGCTGCAGCTTTGCAAATGTCAACGTCCAGCTTAAAGGGGTAAATGAATACATCCCCCGCTTTGTGTCAAAACTGTATTATTTTGAGGTATCTGAAGCAGCTCCCAAAGGGACAGTGGTAGGGGAAGTCTTTGCAAGTGACCGCGACCTGGGAGAGGATGGAGAAGTCCACTATCTTATATTTGGGAAGAGCCGGAAGAAGGGCTTCGGAATACACAAGACCACAGGGCAAATTTACATCATGGGCCACCTTGATCGAGAAAAAGAGGAGAAAGTCTCCCTGACGGTGCTGGCAAAGAATGCAGGATGCATAAGAGGAGCAGATATTGATGAGGTATTGGTGAACATCACCATTCTGGATGCTAACGATGCCCCTGTCTTCAGCTCAGAGGTATACAGCGTGAAAGTGGCTGAAGCCCTTTCCATTGGCACTATTGTGATATCAGTCTCTGCCACGGATTCTGACTCCATTCCAAGCTGGAGCACATTCTCTTATTCATTAGCGAATGATAATGATAAGATTGACTTCTCCATCAATCCTCAGAATGGTCAGGTTTCAGTAGCAGCTGAGCTTGACAGGGAATCTGTACCTGTTTACAATGTCACCCTACTTGCTGTGGATTCCGGCTCACCTCCTGCGACTGGAAGTGCCACCCTGATTGTGACCCTGGAGGATGTCAACGACAATGGCCCCACTATTGTGACCACCAGTGGAGAGGTTTTGGAGAACCAACACCCTGGAACACCAGTCATGACCCTACAGTCCACTGACGTAGATCTACCCCCGAATCAAGGGCCATATACGTATAGTCTGGTTGCTGCTGGTTCATGGGCAAGCTATTTTGACCTCAGTCCCAGTGGACTGTTGTCCACACGACGAGAAATTGACCGGGAACAAGTGAGTGATTTCTTCCTTCCCATAGTAATCAGGGACTCTGGCATCCCACAAATGTCCTCCACGGGAACAGTTCACATCAGAGTTGCTGATCAAAATGACAATCCCTCAAAGTCCAGGACAGTGGCGATCTTTGTGTATTATTTTGGGACAATGTTCCCTGAGGGTTCTCTAGGCAGTGTGAAACCTCAGGATCCTGATGTGGATGATGTCTTCCGCTGTTTTCTTATCCCGGGTGGGGCCAGCATCTTTACCATCTCAGCAGACTCATGTGACCTCAGTTCCAGTGCCCGCTCCACAGATGAAACCTTTGACCTGGTAGTCAACAGCAGTGATGGCATGCATAGCAGTGTCAACAACCACGTGCAAGTCATCTTCTTGGGCTTCAGCAACGCCACTGTTGACAACAGCATCCTGATTCGCCTCCGTGTCCCAACTGTAAAGACCTTCCTCACTAACAGCTACCTGGCCTTCCTGCAAGTGGCTAACTCACAACTAGCTGGCCTCGGTTCCAATGTGCAGGTCTATGGAGCTTTTGAACGAGATAGCCAGACCTATGTGATGGTGGCAGTGAAAAGGGGCTATAAGCAGTATGTTCGCCCTAGTGGCGTAGCCACATTTTTCCAGAGCATTAAGGATGTCCTCCATCGTAAAAGTGGGGTAGAAATTGATCAAGTAGACTATGATCCCTGCACCTGCAACCCTTGCCAGAATGGGGGTTCCTGCAGGAGGCGTCTTGCTGTGGGGCCTGAGATGAAGGTAGAGGAGAGCATGCCCATTATCCTAGTTTCTAATCAGCCCCTACAGCCCTACGCTTGCAGCTGCCTGCCTGGTTATGCAGGGATGCTGTGCGAGGCTGATATCGATGAGTGCCAGCCAGCTCCTTGCCACAATGGTGGGACCTGCCACAATCTTGTGGGCGGGTTCTCCTGCACATGCCTCGAGGGCTTCACCGGAATGGCCTGCGAGCGGGACATCAACGAATGCCTGTCCAAGCCCTGCCAGAATGGAGCACTCTGCCAAAACTACCCTGGATCCTTCAAATGCCACTGTAAATCAGGATTCACAGGTATGCTTTGTCTCTACGCTACCTTGTTCATTATTAATGAATTGTACATCTTTTATCTCAATAGCTACTATATTTGGTTATGATTGTACCTGAGTAGCAAATGAGTTACTACTACATTACTAAGAAACTGTATTGTAAAGTGTGTTGTAAATATTGCCTAAGTTCTGTGCATGTGGTTTGCATGTTCTCCCCATGTTCTGTGCGTGTGGTTTGCATGTTCTCTCCATGTTCTGTGCGTGTGGTTTGCATGTTCTCTCCATGTTCTGTGCGTGTGGTTTGCATGTTCTCCTCATGTTCTGTGTGTGTGGTTTGCATGTTCTCCCCATGTTCTGTGCGTGTGGTTTGCATGTTCTCCCCATGTTCTGTGCGTGTGGTTTGCATGTTCTCTCCATGTTCTGTGCGTGTGGTTTACATGTTCTTTCCATGTTCTGTGGGTTTCCTCTGAGATTCCCTCCCACAGTCCAAATATATGCTAGATTAATAGATTAATTGGTGTCTCTGAATTGTATGAACCACAGTGTATGATTGTGTGTGTGAATATGTTCATGTGTATCACTGTTGTCAAGCTGCAGTCCTGGGGGGCTGGAGCCCTACACATTTGCCCTCATTTAACACACCAGATTCAACTTGTGCTCATTACCATACAGCTCTTGAGCTGAATCATTTGTGGTGGAACTAAGCTACAGAGGGCTCCGGCCCCCCAGGACTGCAGTTTGAAACCCCTGATGTATGTGCTGCGTGACGGCCTGGCATCCCGTCCAGGGTGCCCCCCAGCCTTGTGCTTCAGGCTCCAGGCCCCCAGCAACCCTGTCGTGGATAAGTAGTTAGAAGATGGATGGAATGATACATGTTTATTTCAAGTTATTTGTAATATTGATTCATCTTGCCTATGTCCCAGATAAAATCCCAATATAGTTTTTGTTCAATTCTCAGTAAAAATCCTGAACCGTGAAATTTTGGGCAGCATACGGAAATGTGTTGTTTTCATTACTATAGCCATTTCCAAAATGACTTGCACAGTCTACCTTTCACACTTTTCCCAGTTATACAGCTGGATATTATTAGTTAGGGGATTTTAACTCCTAGCTCAAATGTTTTTTCAGAAGATTTCTTGCGAGTTCACCTGGCAGACTTTTAGTTAAAGGACTGTCATTGATCTCTCAATATTTAACGATCAAGTACACTTCAGATATGTCATAGTATACTTGGAATCAATTGACTTGGTCTCGTATAACAAATAAGGTCAGTTCACGTTCCAAATAATTTACCTTATCATTGAGACAGTGAGCAAAAGGCTGCAGCATCCACTTGTTGTTCTTTTCCCAGTATGATTGTGTTGACTTGTGTAGCTTCATTCGTCCTAATTTGTGTCGTATTGTTTGGTGATCCAAGGTACATCATGTGAGTCTGCAATCAACTACTGCGAATGCAATCCTTGTTTTAATGGCGGATCCTGTCAAAGCAATGTGGACGGATATCGCTGTCGTTGTCCATTCGGTAAGTGGTAATTGCGCTAATCGGCTAGACCTTCAGCTTTTGGCTCGCCTGCATGGAACAACTGCCAAAAATGATCATTTCTAACCTGGTTGTAGGCCAGGGTAATGAAGACTGTCTGCCTGAGTTCATTTGGGTCAGAGGAGCAACAGCTGCCATTAGCTGACAGCGGGTCTTGTAAAGCCATTTGAGCTAAAAGGATGGTTTTGCTTTACATCCGAACGCTAAGCTATGTGGTCAGTTTTGAAAGCCTACTGTGTGCAAGTGTGACATCATGTCCTATTCTCTGTCACTCACCTGTCTTGAATAGTCTTCAAATATTTGTGTTTATAGAGAGTTTTTTTTTTCCAAATAAACAGATATTCATATGCTAATGACTTATGTTTATGAATAGTTCAATAGATAGATTGAAGATCAGATATAAAAGACAGAGTTAGCTTCATTTCAGTTACTCAGTCATGCGTTTTAAGTTATTTAGCATTTGAGCTTAAAGGAATGCTATGTTCATTTTGTAGTCATCGTGAATTATTCACCATTATTATTTCCAAGGTGTCTTTGGAAAGAATTGTGAACTTAGTAGCTACGGCTTTGAGGAACTGTCATACATGGAGTTCCCTGCTCTGGATCCAAACAACAACTACATCTACATGAAGTTCTCCACCATCCAAAGCCACGCCCTTTTACTGTACAACCATGACAACCAGACCGGGGAGGAGGCCGAGTTTCTCGCCCTGGAGGTGTTCGAGGGCCGCATGCGCTTCTCTTTCAACTTGGGAAGTGGCACCTTCAAACTGATGACCATGAAGAAGGTTTCTGATGGCCAGTTCCACACAGTCATTGCGAGAAGAGCTGGAATGGTGAGAAGACCTTTCATTATGTCAGTCAGAGGTGGATTGTTTCTAGCCAGAAAGTAAAAATGCAGACTAAGATTTTGTTTCAATCAACCAGTTGAGTACTATGTGACTGTGGCTTTTTATACTCAACTGGTTGGTTGAAACAAAATCTTGATCTGGATTTTTACTTTCTGGACCTGAACTATCCACCTCTGATATCACTCATCATGGTTCATTAATGTCCTGGTGTTATTATAAAGAATAGGTCAAACTTATTCTTTATAACTTGGGAAACAGGTAAACCATTAACCAACAGAGAGGTCTCATAATGTGGTTTCAGGTCTGCATTGCTAGGAGTGAAATTTACATATGTAATGTTTACATATGTGTGTGGATGTGTGTATATGTAGGACATTTCCCAAATTTTCCCACTGGTCCAAAAGTGATCGTTTTTCATGGGTGTCTCAGTTGCATCAATGTGTAACTGCCAAAGCAGTAACTCGGTAAGGATAGCGTGTAATTCTGCTGGCCTGCATGACACAGTCACAGTCACAGTCACATGTGTTTATCCAACTGAAGAGTACGTGTCTCATTAAAAGGGTCAAAAAAATGCAACGTTCGAAAGCCCAATTCCATAATAAATCGACACTGTGAAAGTTTAAGTGATTCATTTTCCATGCATGAGACCATATGTATACCATATGCAAATGGAATCCATGATTCACAAATTTTATCATAAACTCGTTATGTACAATAAGTTTATTTCATGCTTGGGTGGTATCTATTTTTTTCATACTGTCATACCTTCTAGACATTTCACCCCAGTATGGTATATGACGGAATAAAAAAAAATACATAAATCACTGTAGGCTTCTGTAAGCTGCAGAATCAGGGAGGCTAAACCAGAAGACGACTCCTTGTTGTTAAAAAGATCACCCTTTGTTTATTGACATCACTTCACTTCTTTGTTGTCACACAACACACCACGTAACCACCACCAGCGTGTGTGGGAAGCACAGTTAACCAATCTGCTATCTACACTGGTTAACGCATATGAACTTGGGCAAGATCGCTGCAGTATTTTATATGAAATATTAGTCTTGCGTGCAAATGGTCTCCACAAGCAAATTGTTTCTTATCCACTTCCAAATAGTTCTTCTGTTGGCTAAGTTCCCTGTTGTAATTAGTTTCATTTTGTATTTTCCATCAGTTAAAAAAAAACAGTTGCAACTTCTATATTTCGGACAATTTCATTCGAGTGTTTGGTTCCTTTCGTCCTATTGCATCTGTGTGTCTGTTGCAGTCTGCTTCCCTAACCGTGGACCAGTGCACCGAGGACCAGGAACCGGGATTCTGCACGGTCAGCAGCATGGCGTTACACAGAGACTGGTAAGGGGACGGCCCAGACACAGGCCTCGGAACAGCTGTCAGCGTTCAGTGAGAGAAGGACCCCGAGTCCGAGGGCCTTGACAAGCTGCACAATGAGCAGAACTGTGGAGCACATTCTGACTGACCCGACTGTCACATAAGCAAAGGCTGCGGTTAATGCGGCGAGTGCCACAGGGGTGCGGCAGCCATTGTGCTGCTGTCAGCCAGTCGATCAGCGACAGTGTGTGGCAGCCCGAGCGCCAGTGTGGGCCTTGTCGTTGCCCGAGACGCTGATCCCGGCGCCTCTTTGTGCCCGGCAGGGTGCTGGACGTGCGTCCCAACAGGCTCTCGGTGGGGGGCATGCGATCCACGGAGCCCCTCCTGCGCCGGCCGGGGCAGGTCGCCGCCCATGACTTCGTGGGCTGCGTCATGGAGCTGGCCGTCAATGGGAACCCACTGGAGCCGGGCCAGGCCCTGGAGACCCATGGAATCACGGACAGGTTCGGGGGGGGGCTGCTCCACAGGGCTCATGCTCCGCTTTCAGTCTCCCATCGCAGCCTAACATTTAACATATATCATGCCTTAAAGTGTATCATCCAGTGCTGCCTCATTGCACGGTGCTCAGCATTGAGCATCCCTGCGCTGCACGATATGTAATGTTTGTCAATTATTATTTACTCAATGGCCAGAATTTAGCTTTCAGTGACACATCACTGCCTGACATTTAGCATTTAGCGTCTCCTCACTGACTGGCCTATTTATCACCTGTCTATCTCCTGACATTTAGCATTTAGCACTTCTTGACTGCCTAACAGTAACATTCAGCGTTTTATTGCCGCCTGACCCTACCCTGCATTCAGGGTGCTCTCATTGCTGAACTCTGCACCCATTGTTACAGATGCGCCAGGATGGAAGGAGCGTGTGCAAATCAGCCGTGTCACCATAGCGGCACATGCGTTGACCGCTGGTCTTGGCAACAGTGCCATTGCGTGGAGGGATTCACCGGGAAGTACTGTGAGAGATGTAAGCAACTATCTATTAGGTTTGGAGTTCATCTGCCTGTATCTGTGTGTGGTACGCAAATTACTGGGTCCAGAGCTCATTGGCATCGACGTGTGAGTGGGACATCAATATTTGGGTTCAGGCCTCATTGACTGTGTCAGTGTTCTTTTATATAGATGAGTGACTGGGTTCAGAATTCAATGACCCATGTCTCTGTATGGTGCATGAGTGGTTGGGTTCAGAGCTCATTGGCTTCTATGTCTGTGGTTCATCTGCAGTCATGAGTGCAGACACCGCTCTGTCCCTGAACGGCTACGGCCGATTGGACTACTCTCTGAAACCCGGAAGGAGGCGTGACATCCTATTGGCAGAGACCCTGCGGAGCCTGGTGAAGGACTCCGCCCCTGGCCCAGCCGACCCAAGCAGTCTGGAAATCCGATTTCGCTCACGGAGCATGACGGGGACCTTACTCCATGTGCAGGAGAGTAGCAACTACACTACAGTGAAGGTGAGCAGAATCATAAAGCCAACATTGCCTCCTCCGCAACTGTGCTTTGACTGGATCCTACATTTTTAATTATCTACAGCTCTGACTAGTCCAACGCCATCACTACTAATCCTAAAAACTGATTGACCGAACAATACTATCTGTGACCCAATAATAAATAATAAATAAATAAATAAATAATAAATTCAGTCATATTCTTAGCTCTGTTTCCTGTGCATACTCCCCATTCCTCAATCCAGTCTGCATTACTATCCCCATTCCAAACTGTAGTCCCAGTTCCGTTTGCCTCCCTTGTTCTCATTTCCCCATTAGTCCGATTCTCCTTTCTAAGGAGGGTAAGGATTCACCCAATCGCATCGGTGCACTGGATACAATTTGGGATGAAGTCGGGATGCATCATTTCTAACATCTTTGCATCCACAGAATCCAATTTATTAATATATAAGTATTAGTTCAGGCCTCATGCTTTTACTATTTAGAAATGTGATTTTTAACCGGTAATGTTATATCTTGATTGATTCCCCCTCTCTAAACTGCTCCTCCAGCACACTCTCTCATCTCCAGCTCTCAACTGCTGTCAAACTGTTTGTATTATATTGAATTTCAGAGTATCATATCCCTTTGCATCGCGTCGTATCACATTGCATCGCGTCGTATCCCTTTGCATCGCGTCGTATCCCTTTGCATCGCGTCGTATCCCTTTGCATCGCGTCGTATCACATTGCATCGCGTCGTATCCCTTTGCATCGCGTCGTATC
>JAOYFF010000051.1:5685902-5700283 GCA_025773925.1 Cryptomyrus ogoouensis
TGGATTGACCATTGCACAGGTACATAGGCATTTGTCTTTTCACCTACTCCATCTTGCACTTCATAGTTTGGGGGGGGCACAGTGCAGGTTAGCCAGTGTGCAGTGCCCCCAGAGCTGGTAGTTCAGGGCCTTACTCAAAGGCCCAGGGACCATGTGACTGTTCTGTCAAGGCTGGGGCCTGAACCGGTCACCTTCCAGTCATGCGGACAGACTTAACCCGCTGAGCCAAAAAATACAGCACTAGAATTTAACGTGGCCCACCTAGTGTATATGTGTGTATATGGATTAAGTTTGTGTTAAACTGTGAGGACCAAATGTCCCCCACAATATGATAAAAACCTGTTATTTTGATGTTTTGGGGACTATTTTTCAGGTCCTCACAAAGATCTGTGAATGCAATCAAAAACCAAAAAATGCTATTAGTCTCATATTTTGTTTGGTTATTTAGGGATTAAAGTCATCATGTTGTGATTAGAGTTTCCCCAACAGACATGAATGGAGAGTCCCCACAAAAATATAATTACAATGCATGCGGGTGTGTCTGTGTGTGTGTGTGTGTGTGTGTGTGTTTTAGGAGAAGGGGGATCTGTAAGTTTCCTCCTGCTAATTTGGTTTCTGTGCAGTCCAACAATGTGGTTTAGGTGGGTTAGTCTATTGAGAAACTGAGACTGTGAGTATTTGCCCCGTCATGAACGGGCATCATGGAACAGGCTTCCAGCCCAATATGACCCTGAACCAAAAGAGTGTATATTGATGGATGGAAGGTATACAGATCAGCGCTGAATGTTTAGGCCTGGAAAATCTGTTTTCTCACTTTACCAGAACCCCAAATCAAAACACTGTTGCTGTTGGACGAATGATTCTCTTATGCAGAGCTGGAAAAAATGCTACTTCCACACTGTCACAAACAGTAGATTTGCAGCTTACAGTTGGTAGGAGAACCTGACACGCAAGACAGATTTGAAAGTCCTTGCTTTCCTATACACTATATTTAAAAAATCAATATAAATAATATATTATTCATGTTTAATCACTATGGTGAATGTATGGGACACATATGCTCTTCATATACCTATTATTTATGGTGAAATGTTAAAATAAATATGAAATATTTTAAAAAGAGATATGAAACTACCTAAAAACCATATATGCTCATTAGATCTTTTCTACATGTGGATGTTGCTTACTGTGGGATTTTGTGAGTGAAGGAAGAACACTATTTTACTATATTACTATTTTACTATATTACTATATTACTGTGCATGGGAGACACTGAGCAGTGTGAATTCAAGAGAAATTTGAGAATTATTTCACATGCATATGATGTGTGGTGTCATACTACTAGTTGTAACTGAGGTTGAATTGACAAGAAGGATGACAGTGAGCATCAAAGGACCTTATTATTAAACTGAACTACACAGAAGCAGAGATAAAAAGCGACCACAAGTGGTCTAAATAAAAAGCAGAAAGACGAACCAAGCTAACACATTCAAAATGGAGCACTGGGACATGCTGGGGGACTCAGGTAAGGAACGAAGGCGATGCATCCACAACACGTACAGCACACACAGAGAGCCTGCAGTGACCAACAGCGGAACAGGGCAAGGACAGACGTATATACTCAAGCAGTGAGGGCTAGACGAGGAACAGGAGTGGGTTTGAAACAATTAACTAGAGACTGGAGCTACACAGGAGACACCGGGAACAAAGGTGAAACAAGACATACTGTAGCTACAAAACTAAATACCAACAGGGATAATTAAGAAGAAACGCACAGACCCAAAACCGATACACAAATACAAGATGACGTTCTTAACAAGGGGTACTTACGGAACTCAAAATGTCCAACACAACCGTAAGGAAGCACGATTCTCAGCCGCACGCTCAGCCCATTAAGCCAGACAACAACTCAGGGAGCAGCGAAAGGAACTGAAAGGAACTGGACCTAATGAAACACAGGGGAAGGAACGGGATGGCCAGCCACCCCTGCTGGCCAAACTGGGGAACAACAGACAGGACAGGACAAGACAAGGGCCGATCCGGACAGAAACTACCAAGATCTGAAGGATATTATTTCATAATACAGTTACCAAATCAAATATACTTAAACCAGGGTAGGAGGGTCATGTAAAATTAAGCACTTTTTTTTTGGGGGGGGGGAGGGGGAGGGGTTCATCAAATTCAGATAAATAAACCATGAAGAGTTTTTTCTTCTTGGTTGACTGAAAATGTGATTTGTTTTAGATTAATTGGTGTGTTTCATATCAGTTTTATTTGAAAAGACTCATAACCATAATGTCCCTTTACATTTTTTGTTTGATAATATTCTTCCTGCCATGAGTATGTTATCGACCATCTTCCAGTTGTTTAGCCAGTACAGGGTTGTAGGAATTGTGTTGGTTGTGTAACGTAAAACAAAAGTTGGAAAACTAAAGTCTTTAATGTATCTTTACACATTCATTCATGTGCACTTCATCCCAGAATTTCTGAAACTGAATAGTACCACATTGCTAAATGAAATGAAGATGCTCATAATTGAAAATGGTTTCCAGTGAGGGTACTGTAGATGTACAAGCCTTGAAGCAGAAAACTATGGAAGAAATACTTACTATGGAAAAAAATTGTTTCCCGCTGTTTGTTGTGTTCATGGGCGATTTGCAAAAGCCACTCTATAAAACAAACCACACAACATACTTGACATTTGTATTAAATTCCACGTAAAAGGAACTAACAAATGTTTTAGTTTTTCATCTCTACACACTAGGGACCCATGCAAAAGTGAAAGGAAAAAGCAGAATCTCTGGTCGACAGGGTGTTACGAATTGTCGGTAATAACTGCTGGCTGTTATCGTGCGCCCAGACGCGTACCGACTGAGTATTTCCTCTTCCACTGTTTGATTTAAAGCATTGGGCTCCAGAACCAGAGCTCATAAGGAATGGTTCCCATACATAATGTGTGGAATTACTCTGTCGGTTTGCTGTGGAGGCGTGTTTGAATTTCTGTAGTTATTTATACTTTTCTGGAAGGCGAGGATGGAGACATGGAGTTTTCTGCTCTGGACAAAGGTAATTATGTGTGAAATGACTTGGGTCTCAGAGGCCAAACACTGTAATCATTGAGTACCAACAGCGGGCCGGTTCAGTAGGGGTGTCTCTACCAGAAATCGCCTCTGGATTAAAATGTAAAAATTTACTGCTGTTGTTGCTGGACATTTCTGGTACTGAAATCAAGAGTGTATAAAGACAGTAAGATGGTTAAATGATTTCACAGCTTCAGCTTGTTGTTACACATTTTAGTCGTTAAATAAGACTGTTATGTGTAGAACGTTTTAATGAATTTGATCATATTTTGGATTGATTGGACGTGATTGGCCCTGGAGGACTGTATTGTCTAATTAAGCAGGAAATCGTGTGTTGGGAGAGATTCACAAATGGATAGACACATTACAATTACAGTTGAGGAAACAGATCTCAGTGGCTGTAACATGGTCGTTGTTGAGGCTTGTTTGATGGAACTACAGTGGCAGCTCAACTTATTGAAGCAATACATCGTAATTAAATAGAACCATGAGGGAAAAGAGACCATCAGAAAAAGGTAACAGCCTGCAGAATCATATACTTCAGGGTCACCGTATCCTTGTGTATTTCAGGGTTCCAGGTTGTGTATAGTTGCAGGTAAATGTTTATGCGAGAAGTGCTGCTTTCTTTGACTTTGCACGCCTAGAAAAAGTGTGTCATTCTTTGGGCTGTCAGTGAACATTAACCAAAAATGGCTGAAAGCAGAGTTGAGGAAGACTTGCTGGAAGGTCTGCCTGACATGGAAACCATGAGGTCTAGGGCCAGTTTACAGGGTGTCTATTGAGGAGAGCTGTTTGAAAACTTCCCTCTCTGCTGTAAACTTCATTTAGACAAGCCAATCCAGACACACCCAACAACCCATCTAACCCCAGCCAAAATCACCCACATCCATACATTACCTTGTCATTTTCTCCAGGAGAAACCACTCAATGCACTTAACAGTGCAGAGTTGAGCAAACAACATGCTTAATGGACTACCAAGCCGTGAGTGAGTGTACTACAGTCACATGGATCATTTGTCACTTTACCAAATGGACAGATACATGATATCCATGTGTACCAGCTCCATCACCAGTTCGAAGAATTTATGGGAATTCCAGAACAATGCCGAGACGGTGTATTTCAGGCATTAGCTGATATTGCATTATCAAGGTAGAACGATGCCATAAATATTTTGGACTTTGTTTGATCCTTGTGCTCTGTCTGGCAAATGTGTACCTGAATTATATTATAAAGCCTTCATTCACCATATGGACAAAAGTATCAGGACACCTGGTCATTACACCCAGAGGAACTTCTGTGACATCACATTCTAAATCCATAGGCATCAATATGGAGCTGGTCCGCCTTTGCAGCTATAACAGCTGCCACTCTTCTGGGAAGGCTTCCCACAAGAATTTGGAGTCTGTCTCTTGGAATTTTTGCTGGTTCATACCAAAAAGCATTTGTGAGACCATGTACTGGTGCTGGAACTGAAGGCCTGGCTCGCAATCTCCATTCTAGTTCTTCCCAAATGTGTTCAGTTAGGTTGAGGTCAGCATAATCCTTTCATCTTCCAGCCTTCCATGTTATCCTAGTGTGTGATAGTGTCCTGTAATGGACTGGAATCCTACTTAGGCTGTTCCCTGCCTTACTGAGATTAACCCAAGACTCAACACAACCATGTATTGGACAAACAGTAAGACAATCAGCAGAACTATGTTATTAATTATGAAAATATTACTTTGTTGGTATTCTGGTTGTGAAAAAATGAACAGGCATCCATTTCTAAAGCAAAAAAACACAAAAGCAGACTATTTTCAGTGGCCTGCAAAGAACACAGACTGATTCTATCAAGCAAGAAAGAGACAAACACAGACTGTGACACTGTGGGGTGGGGGCGCATTTCAAACAGGCTATGTACGTATCGGCTACAAGGGGGCTTGGTAAGCAGTGTGAATGTCTAGCAGCTGGGAGTGGGGGCCACAAATGCCACGGCTGGATCCAAGGGTTAGGGGAGAGGGACTAGGTCACGGCAACACAGCCACGCTGAAGCACATGCCTGCACCTGTCAGGAGCCATAAATACGCCAAAATGCAAACATTTGCTCTCCAGTTCCTAGTCTGTGACAACCTCAAATGGCACCATCCGTCTTCGGTCCTCTTATCCTAGACTAAAGCTGCCGTTATTGTATCGGTCGGCCTTGGGTACTCCATTTTTAAACTGTTGCAGTTGTGTCTCCTAGTCCCATATCCTGGTCCCATATCCTGGTCCCATATCCTGGTCCCATATCCTGGTCCCATATTCTGCTCCCATATCCTGGTCCCATATCCTGGTCCCATATCCTAGTCCCATATCCTGGTCCCATATCCTGGTCCATTATCCTGGTCCCATATTCTGCTCCCATATCCTGGTCTCATATCCTAGTCCCATATCCTGGTCCCATATCCTGGTCCTATATCCTGGTCCCATATTCTGCTCCCATATCCTGGTCCCATATCCTAGTCCCATATCCTGGTCCCATATCCTGGTCCCATATCCTAGTGCCATATCCTGGTCCCATATCCTAGTGCCATATCCCAGCCGAATATTGTTTTCCTGGCTGGATTCCTTATTCCTAACTTCAGGCTGGTTTCCCATCTCCTTTGTTCACCAGTCAACCACACTTGAATCCTCCCTTGTCCATGTTCCAAAACGTATCAGCAGCCCAAAGTCTAGAGCAGTTGCTTGTTTCCCTACATTTTCACTGGTCAGTTCTTCAGTTAGTCATCTGACCAAGCATTTGTGTAGGTTGGCCTGGTTCAGGTGATACCTGTTTTGTTAGTGTTCTATGTTGTATACTTGGGTCAGTATAATGAGCTGTGTTAAGTGCCCTGAGTCTGATGTAACATTTATAAAGCTGAAACAATTATTTCAATGCATTTTTGATCATAAAACTACAGAGGTGAGCAGAACTCTCAAAAAGCAGGCCGCAACTTGGGTATGAGGACACAAAGCCTGGCCTTAACCCAAACCAAGAGTGGTTCCTGATTACATCATGGTAAATAAAAAGTAAATAAAATCAGGCTCTTGGGGCCCCGTGACCAGTCCCCCCCCCCGCTCCCCGTGTGGATGTGCAGCAGATGTAAACTAGCCTTTCATTCCCAGCGAGCAGACAGTTCCCTGTGCCACTGTGGCAGATCGCGGCGTACTTAGCACTGCAGACAGACCTCGGCCCATCAGCTCCTCATGCTGAAAAGATTAGGCATCTTTGGCTCATTCTGAAGTAAAGACAGGAAATTAAAAGAGTTAAGTAGGAACAAAGGGATAGAAACACCTGGTACACAAACAGGGCAACTGAACATTCTGTTTTCAAGCTGATGGGTTGTCATGGTTGAGTAATTCAATCTGTATAATTAATGGGACGGACCAATAAGGTGACGATAGACTGCGGTGTAACATCCTTTAGAGTCCAGATCCACTCCGTATACTAAACATGTGCCATGTGATCAAAGCTCAGTTCCACATCTTGATACAAAGACGTCATTGCGAGCTAGATGCTCCCACGAGAAGCTGATCTGTTTCATATCTGCATTCAAGGGAGCTCAACAGCTTTGTCTATAGAAGGGCCAACGGCGGACTCACCATCCGGGTGTCAGCTCTGGAGAAGGCGCTTCTGTTCCTGCTGTAGCCTAATTATTCCCACTGCGGACAGGCTTCAATGTAAATTTATAACCAGGGATGTGGAATACTTCCCATTAAGACATCCCTAACAAAATATTCAGTTTGTAGTAGATTTCTGCTGTCCATAAAACCATTTAGCTGTGAAGCTGAGGGATTTGGAGCCTTTTCAATAGTAGGCACAGGCCACTTCATGTTCAATGAGTCTGTTTATTGTAAGCAGACACTTGTGTGTTTACACAACGGTGATGATAATGGTGATTATAATACAATTCTGGAAGCACAGAAAGGGCTTCAGGTGGTGATAGTGGTGGTAGTAGTTGGACGAGGTCTAACCAACGCTTCCTCAGGAAAAACGAAAAACCCAGTTAGATACATAGTCATTCTACAGAAAGAACAAAAGTACGTCACAGAAAGATGGGAAAATAACAGGATGCATTCACATACAGATATCTGTCATTGTGTCATTACTACTAATAATAATAATAATAATAAACCCATCTTCTGAAAGGTTCTCCTGGAGAATGTCCTGGGGGCGGTGGAGCATATCCCAGGCAGCATTGGGGCGAAAGGCAAGCAAAAGCCCCCAAACATAATCACACTCTGCAGGCGACTGATTAGCTGCACTGCGTGTTTTTGGACTTTGGGAGGAATCCAGATAATCCAGAGGAAACCTGTTTAACATGAAGAGAACGTGCAAACTGCAGAGCCACACACAGAGTGAGATTGGGATCGGAACCCGCCAAGGCGGGGAGCTGAGGCAACAGTGCTCTTCACTGAGCAGAAGTAGAAGAATAAGTAAAAATGGTGCTCATGATGATGATGATGATGATGATACAATTCATGCATGCAGTAGCCTGGCTAGCATCCTCATTTTTCTTATGCAGATGCTGACTCCTTCTGGACGGCAAAGCCTGCACTCCCTCCTCTGAGCCCAGTGGTAAGTAGTCCTGGACGTACCCCAAGCCCCACCACAAAACCTGCTCCGTCCTTTGCCAGAAGGTGTCCTGCCTGTGATTGATTGTAGGAG
Source organism: Cryptomyrus ogoouensis (assembly GCA_025773925.1). Lineage (NCBI taxonomy): Eukaryota > Metazoa > Chordata > Actinopteri > Osteoglossiformes > Mormyridae > Cryptomyrus > Cryptomyrus ogoouensis. Next base: position 5,693,650 of record JAOYFF010000051.1, read on the forward strand.
ACATGGGCAGCTAGGTGAAAATCTGCTGTGATAGGAGAATAAATATGTTTCCATTTAAAGAGTCAAGCAATTATTTAACAAAATGCGTTACTTCATTAATCTTCAAGCATCGGCCTAACATGGTACCGGTGATCTGATGCTGGCTATTAGCAAACAAAGGCTGCTAATTAGTTTGTTTCTGATTTTGAGATGCGAGTGGAGTTGAATTGGCCCAAATCTGGTTGGTGCAGATTGGTCAGGTGCTTCACTAATGGAAATTCTGCACCCATTTGCTTCAGTGGGTTTTCTGTTAGCCTGATCGGATCTTTTATGGTCTGACACTGTTCCCAGCCCACGTCGTCAGGAAGGTGGAAAGACGACCTACGAGTGACTGCGTCTGGCCGTGTCCAGCGTTCGTGGCCAACGTTATGGAAGATATACCTCCAGAGCAGTGATTTAGGGGGACACGACTCTACTGCTTCCACATGTGGTGGAGCCCTTCCAAGTCAAACACCCCCCCTGTGGTGAACATTAGAATGATGGAGCGAGCTGGGCTAGCGTCCGGCTCCTGTAGCATTTGTTTTTGTAGATTAAGGCTCAGGCGTAGAGCGATTTCATATCCCCTGTCAGGATGGCACACTGGTCGCTGCCATGTTGGGTCATCAGTCGTCACAAAGGCATGCAGTGCTGAGACCATGATATTGCTATCGATTATTATTTTCAGACTGTACAACATAAAGATAAAGATGGCCCTGTATTATAGTGAGTAGTGTTTCACAGTACAGACCATTCGTAGACACCCATCTGTAGACCTCAAAAGTCTCAAAGAGCATGAGGGATTCACTGACTTTACCACACATAAAAAATACCCTCCTGAGAGGCAAGGACAAAAGTGTCCTTCAGTTTTAGGTTATTTGTCTTTGGAGGAAATAAGACATCTTACAATTTAGATTTTTTTCAAATTTATTTTTATTTTTAATTTCACAGCATGTCCTCTTTAGTGTACAACAGGAATAAATATGTTTCCTAACATCAGTGAAAAGATAGATGCAAAAACAAAATGTCCACTACAATGGACATAAATGAATGGGTGGGGGCTCAGGAGGATAACCGTTTTCACAGGAAGTGGAAAAACTGCTGCAGGTCCACAGTCCAGAATTTTAATCTGAACCGAAGTCTCATAAATCCTTCCAGATACATGATAGCGGAAGCTGGCTTTGACGGCCATTAGGAAAAAGTTGCCATTTCAGTTAATGAATAATGAACAACGTGCAAAAGAAATACATTTTGCGGTGAACTAACACAAACAGAATTGAACTTTTTCACATTTTCACACATTAGTGATTTTATAGCAACATGCGATCATTTCTGAAACACAATCCATTCTTTGTTTTCTTTGGAAAAACACTCGTATAGCACATAGCGGCTACACATTTTGAAGAAAACGCTCGCAGTGATTTTATTCTTGTTTTTCCATACAAGGTGCAGGTGAAATTGTGCTGTCGTAAACCAGATACATTTCAATGGCTCATATATGACTCAGCTCATAGTTTCAGCATTAAAAATCAGACCGGAAATTATAGAAAGTGAGTGAGACCACACTGAACATTAGTGGACTCAGACACAATTAAATTAATTTCTGATTCCTTGATCGTCACCCTGAATTTGGATGTGTTTTATCTCACTTGCATATATGAGTTACCCAGTTTTAAGGAAAGACTGCTGACACTCGTAATTTCAATACTCAGTAATTATCTTTTTTCCATATATTTGGTGTGGTTTGAAAACTGTCTGAAACTGAATTGAAATGTGTGATTTAAAGCGCTTGCCCCTAGTTAAAGGGTCTTAGTTTCACGTTTAAATATTCCCCCTTAAAAAGTCTCTTGCAGTATGAACGATGACTCAGTGGGAATTATGTCATTTCACATCTTCAAAGATGCTCGTAGTGCATAAATTTGTATGTCCTTCCAGTATGCATATCGGTTTCCATCACAGACACCAGTTTCCTCCCACAATCCAAAGACGTGGTTTTCTTAATTGCTGTTAGCATGTGACTGGGATGTGCACAGCACCCTGCAGTGAACTGACGTTCCGTCGCTCAATCCATTTTTTCTTATTTTTGAGACGACCCCACCAACAACCTAAAGTCAGGCTTCCTTATTATACTGTATATTGAAAACTCACTCAGTTCTCATGTAATCCAACAACGAACATTCATTAGATTTAAAAAACTACATCCACAGAAACTTCCTCTGAAATGTATCCCATGGATTGAGTGATTTTTGGAAATTTGCTCCACAACCGGACAATCGGATGGCTAAAGTATGTCACACAGGGCATCGTGAACCACACAAGCCCCCACCCCACCATTTGGTAGGGGGGGGTTCTGCAAACCTCATATTGGTTGTGTATTCAGGCTCAATTTCACTCTTCTCTACCTCATCCTCTTCCCTCCATCCCCCCGACACAGAAACCCTATTACTCGCTAACAAGCCCTTATTGTTCAGGGACTGGGCACATCTAATGCCTCACAGATATGCTACCAATCCTGAGGTTAACGAAAATGCAGTTACTTCGTGTGGCACGAGAGATTGAGCAGGAATGCAGGACACAAGATTAGCAACATGTGTGGATCTTTGTGGGCTCCGCTCGGCTGAAAGTGTGGCACTCCGAGCCAAAATGATATTCGGAATTTGTTTGCGGTCGACTCGAGGAAACTGTGGTCTCGTGGCTGGTAAACATGAAGAGGCCCAGGAAGTTCAGACATTCAGAAATACCAGGGTAAAGGCATCGCTAATGTTTGTGGGTCACATATTGTGACTCATGTCCGATTGAAAAAAAACACACGCCCTTCTCAGTTTGGTTATGTCATGGGGCCTGAGCATCCGAATGGCCGCTTGTCCTCCAACGAAACCTCAGGTGCAGAATAATGCGTAGACCCACTCAAATAATGAGCCCCAAACAGACGTCTTATGCAGAGTGCTGAACCTTTTCTCAGCATATGGCCACTATGGTATAAACAATTTCTTAAATCTCTTTAAAGACTTTAAGCTTGTACACCATGTATAGAAAAACTCCTGCAGAGGCCTGTTTGTGTTGCTTCTTACATCATCTGACGACTTTGCCTTGTCTGAACCTTCAATATCCTTTAATATTTATGTCTGTGAATTTTGCGGGAAAGAAAAAGATACGACGGAGCCTCCATAAAGATGCGGAAAAGCCTGCGGTATTTAGGTGGATGTTAAGATGCCTGTTAAGAAATCAGAACTTCATCGGTCCATCTTCTAACCTCTTACCCTGGTCAGGGTCTGAGGGGGGGGCTGGGGTCTATCTCAGCAGCACAGGACAGAAGGCACATAATAACTGAACACCCTGAACAGGATGCTGGTCCACAAATACTCATGTATCATCATACTCTATGGGCAATACAGAGACCAGGATGTCCTAACTGGGGGGGGCAGGGAACCTGGGGGAGACCTACACAACACAGGGAGATCATGCAAACTCCTCACACACACACACACACACATTTATTTTTCTATGGGTATAACCCTAACCCCAACAATGACAACCTTAACCATAAGTAAACAAACAAAATGCATAACTGCACAAGTGTTTTGACTGCAGTGACAGATTTTTATAAAATTGAGTTTTTCCTTGTTGGAATCAAGAAAATGGTCCCCACAATATTAAAATAACAGGTTTTTATAACTTTGTGGGGACATACTCCACCCCAGGGGTGTGAGGTAACAGTCGTATGAAACAATTAAAACAGCTTGTTGACTGAGTTAATGGAGAAACTAAGAGGCTTTCTGTGATTTCAGGCACCAATCATAAGTGTGTCATTCTCAGACATACTGGAGGGCCTGTCACAGTGTCCCCTGGCTGGATCTGCCTACAGCCGGCCAGCTCACAGCTGTAAATGTAACTGTCTTCATGCTGATTGTGGTGAGGAGCAGCAGCTCACCCATCTGCCCTCACGCTCCTCTTAAATATCCCTACAGTGTGTGGAGTTTCACTCATCAAACTGAAGGGGATGCATGAATACATTTGAGCTTCTTTCATCATCTGAATGGACACAGAGGTTTCCAGATGCAGACGGCTTAACAATCACTAATTATAAACAGCCATTACATGCCCCTTGCTATTTTGGAATTCCAGATGTGTCCCTTTATTTAAAATAAAACATTATTTTATATGATTACGTCAATTATTTGAATTAAATTTTCACAAATAAACTTCAGCGTTTCACATTGATGAATTTCTGAATATGTCTTAAAAAACATTTTGCAAACATGAGATCATCTTAGAGGCAGATCCTCTGGATTGTGTCTCTCTACCGTCTGCTTGTGTCTGGAGGTGAGTGAGTCACATGACTCCATGTATGGAGAACAAGCTGCCAGTTTTTTCCTTTTAACTTAACACTGAACCTTAACATTAGCCAATGATATGTTTTGTATCCGTGAATGACAGGGGAGTTATTACTCGGGTGCCAATCAGCTTTCTGCTCGTGCCAGTGACCCTGTAGTCCCGCCCCTCTATTCACCCCTGGAATTATGGGTAGCCTGTTGAGAAAGCGAGACAGGCCGATGTCTTCGTCCAGCAGATGATCTGAATTACACACTGCATCCTTTGGCAGGGGACAGCAAACAGAACCTCTTGGCAATGAGGAATATGTTTACTGTTGGAAATTTTACCCTTTATAGGGATGAACCTTATGGGGGCAGGGACAAGAAAACCAGAAAAACATCACTGAAAAATAAACCACTAAATAAAGCTAGTTTGACAGGTGAAAAACACTGGCACTGTGGCCCGGGTTACGGAGAAAAACAAAACAAGTATACTAACGCAGGGAAAGGGGGGCAGGTCAACTTAATTATTCCACAATGACGTGACTCTTTTGGGAAGAACTGCACCCTTTGCACAGCTGCTACACAAACACACAGACACAGACACACACACACACACACACACACACACACGCACACAGGTTAGTATCATGATTCAGTTTACTAACCTTTATTCTTCAGTATAATTGGATTACAGGTGATCTAGTTTAATTATTTCCTAATTATAGACTGATGCACAGTTAATTTTGTAGTGTAGACAAATTCAGATGTAAAAGCTGTGCTTAAAAACTAGTAATTAGTAATTGATTCAACTTAAAAGAACTTTTAATACAGGATGTTTTTATATGGGCTGAAAATAGGTGTAAATGACTGGTGAGGTGACCAGTTAAACCCCCACCCCCTAATAATCATATTGTCATGATGAATAGATGGAGACCCCAACTGCCCCCAAAGTTGAAGCAGAAGTTATGCTGTTGGAGCTGAAATTAAGCATTGTATTTTCCTTGTTAAGGAAATGTTCTATACTGTAGGATCACACAGTAAATGATAGATTACGGTTACAAGAGTCTGTATTTTCACTGTGAGAAGCAAAACCATTCAATCTGTCCAAAATGTCATTTTAAGGATAGTTATTCCGGGATTGAACGATGAAAGATACTTTATGTAGAGCTATTAGATATCAAATCAATTATTTGTTTGGAAGGGGCATTATTGTAAAACGGAAGAAAACAAAAAAATTTAAACCATGAGTGTGGTTTTTAAATCCACTGTTCCAAAACCAGACTTTTCGTATGACGAACAAAAGTACGTTTGTTCATGGGGTCTGACGCTGCCAGCGAATTACTGGAAGTTGAAAATGTAGTGAACTGACTCACTGCAATAGTTCATGGAAAGGCATTACGTTCTTGTGGCAAATGAATCCGCAGGAACTCGTCTTTCCTGATAATGTTGCCATTGCATTCCACCTTAATACCTCTGCATTTCTCTGTGGATGCAAGTTATCTATCCACCAGGCTCAGTTATCCAAAGAAACTGGCTTAACAAAAATATCACCTTCTGCATCACCTTGTCCATGGACACACTTTTTGGGTGTCCTGGATCAAGCCAACAAGGAAATTCCAAAATCCTTCCTTGAACTATCCTTGTCATTTACCACTTCCTGAGGTCCATATATTTACTTTTAGGTTACCCATCTCCTGCCTGAGAGCTGTGCTTACTCAGAGGGCAGGATTAATAGACTTTCAGTAAGCAGGTTTGGACATTTATGTTTCCTGATTGTCGGCAGAGAGTTGGGGACGTAGCCTGGATATCCTGTCTAGATTAAAAGCAGGGAAATCTATCTCAATGTTTCTTGAGGCAACATAAAGGTGTTTTGGTGACATTTAAGGTCACCTTGTAGACAGCGTGGCCTTAACGTACCGCTGTATGGCTCCAGTGCAGCAGAACAGCGCAGTGACAGTCACAGTGACTGTGGGCTCAGTTTGTCAAGCACAACATTAAAGCTGACAGATGTTAAGGAGGCCAATTACTGTAGGCTTTCCGTCTTGTGTGCTTTTAGATGCCGAAAGCCAAAATCCAGTCGTAATTGGAACATTGCAATCCCCAAGTGGAGACTGATAGAATACGTTTCAGTTTGATGTCTTTGGGGTTTTTATGTTTAATGGATATTTGAAGTTAGTGTTTCATTCATCGCCCCCCCCCCCCCCCCCCCCCCCCCCCCCCCCCCCCCTACTCCCCCCCCCCGCCTCTCTTTTCCCCCAGCCGCTCCGCGCTGTACAGCCGCACCGCACGAGGCCCGTCTGTGT